>LPNX010132856.1:367661-520736 GCA_001517045.1 Pseudotsuga menziesii
AATATCATTTAATTGAAATATGACAATGATGAATCAATAATAAAATTATCAATGAATCATGAACTTTGAACCATGAACTGCATATTTGATATTTCTAATTAAACCAAAAAAATCAAAATGTATGACATAGATATCGAGAGAATGCCATCGACAAATACAAAATAGAGTAGATACTACCTAGTACTAAGTCTATTATCTACAGTACTACTAGATACAAAATGAAAATTCAAAATACTAAATAGCCACATGGAAAAATATCATGGCTCATCAATGGTACTAGCCACCGTCAATCGTCCTCCTGCTGCTCCATGTCAAAATTAGCATTTCTATCGTAGCTCTTTCCTCTATCTTCCTCCTCTATACCCTTTTTGAGAGGACACATGTCTAGAAATCAGGACACGTTTTTGGCAAGTGTCCGACACGCGCTGCAAAGTGTCCAGATTTCGGGACACGGAAATTTTGGTGTTGGACACGTATTAGGGCAAGTGTTGTGTCCAACACATGGAATACGGGACACGGACCCTATTTGGAAGTGTCCTGTTACTTAGCTTGCAGGAAATACAATCAAATTTCAAGAAGTGCTACAGTACATCAAAGAGAGAGAGAGGACGACAAGACGCCTTTTTCTTGTGCTGCTTATTAGATCTGAGCAAGTATCTGTAGATTTGACTTCCCAAAGACTTTTGCTTTCTTCCTTAACTCAATGCTTGACTAGATTATCGTTGGAAACCTGTAGATCTGGTAAATAACTTGCAGATCTGATGAATACAATAGATTTGATTTGAAAATTGTAGATCTGCACTTGTATATTGTAGATTTGCACTTGAATACTGTAGATTTGCACTTGTATGTTGTAGATCTGCACTTGTATATTTTAGATCTACACTTGAATAATGTAGATCATAGTGGAAAAAATTGCCGATTTTTCGACAATGTCCCAAAAAATCGCGATTTTTTCAAAAAATTGGACATCGGCAAAAATCAAGAAAAATTGGAAAAAATTGACAAAAATCGGCAAATAGAGGAAAAATCGGTAAGCAAATTTTGACCCTATTGAAGTACAAAAATTGCATTTTTTAATGCTTGTTGCGGTTTGCCGATTTTTGCCTATTTTTTCGTCGATGTTGCCGAGAAGATGTTTTCTGGACCCTCGCCGATTTTTTGCCGATGCCGATTTTTTCCACTGTGATGTAGATCTCAGCTTGAATGTAGATCTAAGCTTGAAAGTAGATCTAAACTTGAATATAGATCTCAAATGGCCCTCTTGTCCTTTCTTTTATGGTATTTTCCAGCCTTCTAGAAGCATCCATATCTTATCTTCTTGTTGGGCTTAGTCTAATTTCTATAAGCCCCAAGGAAGACTTAAGTTCATCTTTCTAATTTCTCGTTGACTAAATATAACATTATAACATTACAACTTAAGCTTTTAGCCTTTCAATTCAACATTACTTTGAAATTTATTCTTATAGACTAATTACATTATAAGCAAACACCTTTTACACATTTTAACACTCTCTCTTTACACATGGTCCCATCCTGCTTACTTAGCATTATTACATTAATAAAAGAAGATCTTTTCATGCCATGTGGTCATTTGATCATTTATCATGGTCACATGCTAAAGTGACTCTTTAGAGTGGCCAACTTTAAGAAGATCACAACAAGGACCAAAAAGAGTCATCCCACATATCAGTCTAGCTCACAAGACTTTTATGTTTGTCTTGACTTTTGCTTAGACTCTACTTTGACTTTTGCACTTGGCTCACAAGGCTTTTACTTTCACCCTGACTTTTGCACTAGACTTACAAGGTTCACATCTTGACTTTTGTACTAGGTTCACAAGGCTTGTTACTTTCACTTTGACTTTTGCACTAGACTCACAAGATTAAGTTTCAGCATCACCTTCGTCCTGGCTATTTTTTGGCTCACAAAGTTTGTATGTTCACCCTAACTTTTTCCATAAATTCACAAGGCTTTTTGATTCTCCAAATCTCCTTGGGTAGCCTCAGGGTGGCCCAATGCCTCACATTGGAGAATGACCATCGATGCTACCAATTTTAACACTTCGGACCGGTCTAAAAGATGGTTGATGGTCTATCAGCAAGGAGGGATGAGAGGAGATTTGAGGTCTCACCACTCTGTTGTCTTAAGTACTATGAGGCTCAACCCTTCGCTTGTTGTTTTGATTAGGCAAATCAACTTGAAAGTTTGAAGTGATCTTCTTGGTCTTCTCAAGGTAGGGTGGGGTATGTAAGTACTGAGATCTGTGGCTAAATACCTATTTGATGAAGATGGATAGGCATTGTTGATTTTGATATCTGAAGAAAGTAGAGAGGGAGCTCCTTTAGTCTCTATAGAGGCAATGGTAGTGTCCTCTGATCTCATAATAAAAGGGACATCTAAAAATGAGGTGCAATTCTATCTCAAGCTCCTATAGGTGAAACATTTGGCAGATCCTATTAGATTGTGGTATATGATGGTTGGTCTCCACTTGGAGTTGATGAGATCCAACCCAAAGCTACCCCAAAGGAATCTTGAGTGGGTGCATCCAATGTCTACGTGTATATGTGGGGCGAACGATGATGCCATCCTGCAACTCCAAGAAAGAGTCGAGCCAACAAATTATATTTCAATTTTCCATAGAGTAACAAATAGATAGAATGGAAAGACATTGCAATTTGAAAGTTTGAAACAAATTGTACTTGGAACTTACTTGGCATCCTAATGGTCATGTCTTGTATAGCCATATAAAAACCAAATATTCCAGCGGGCAGCCTATATATCTCCGTTTGGAAATTTCCAAGTGTTTTGTGGGAGTCAACAACATCCTTTGAACACATGGAAAAAATCCATCCATCACCTCAGCATCAAATCTAAAACCACATGCATAAGAGTATGTGGGGTTGAGATAGAGCTTTGCTACATGAATTGTACGATGGAGAGTATTGTTCCATCACTCATCAATCGTGCTCCATATCTGGGCTCATTTGGTGAATCCCTCCCCCTTGCCATCATAGTGTTGTTGGATAGCTTCCTTGGCCCTATCCATGGCCTCATACAAGTAGCCAATCTTTGTTTTACATACCTCGGAATTTTGGTATGGTAGATTGGTGTCACATATCTCATATTGCAAAAACATTTTATGTTTTAGAAGACATTATGTTTTGATTTTATTATAAAATTTGTAATTAATGACCAAGTGGGGTCAAGGATAATTGCATTTAATTGCTGAATATTTTATTAATTAATAAATGAAAGATGACACAACAGCTTAAGGAGGCTGTTAAATGAGTGTTTACTGGTCACTTGGTGGAATAGGTTGGGTTGAGAGCTGATTGACACTTGGCAACATCCTCAAACTACTTCTAGCTGTTGCAGGAAGCAACTTCCCTATTTTTGTGGTCATGTTCCTCAAGAAATTGGAACAAGAGCAAGTGGCTCATTAAGTGAAAACTGACCCAAAAAACCTAGGCATGTTGATAAAACTACCCATTGAATTCAATTGAGGCTGCTCATTCTTTACTTGTGAAATTTCCAAGTGAAATTGGTACACAAGAAATTCGATGGAGGGGACAGGCAAAAGTGTTTGAGTGGAAAGTGCTGAATTACTGGACTAGTGCGGCTGTTTTGAGCTAAGTTCTTACTGCTACAGGCAGAAATATTACTGCTGATTACTCTGTGGAGTTGCAGAGGTTTCTAAACCTATTCTCTCACCAGGTGCTTTCAACCAGGTGGACCAGTAGACAGGCTCGGGGGTCATAAGATTTGCAATTCAGCAGTCTTCAGGAGTTGGTTGGGAGGAACGGGCTCCTTGGGTTGTTGTCTCCTCTGCTATACAACCAAGTTCTACATGTTATTTCTAATTTTTCCATTCAAGTATAGAAATCTGGAATGTATAAACTTAGAATTGATGCATCTATATAACTAATCAGTTAGTTAGTTAAATCTTCTATTGATCTAAAATTTATAAGTTCTATTTTTGTTATGTATTAGAATAATGATTTAGGGTTAGTAAAAATTTACTGATGGATAAAAATACCTGACTATATTTTTCCACACCTTCAAGAAGGTAGTACTCTAGTACAATAGGTGAAAATAAGTATGAGGAGTAAATCAATTCATGAAGTGTAGGAATATAATTATTTACTTTCAACCGTTAAAATCTTTATAAGAATGTTTAGCAGGAAGTCCCTCTATTTTCAGAAGTTTCTTTAACTAGAATATATTTATAAAAAAATTATAAATATAAACTTCTACAAAAGAATGTTGATTAAAAGACGCTACGCAGTATGTGTAACTATGTTTCTTGTTAGCATAGTAAACATATTGTCTTTAAAGCTTAAACCTAATATAGATACCTATAATTATTAGCTATTTACAGAAAGAGGAAATTAATCTAACATAGATTATTATAACAATATAATGAAATTGTAGAAATAATCTAAGTTTTATAATTAACAAATGCATAGTTGCAGTAAAATTGTAATATAAAATAACAACTGCAAAATAACTAATAGTAAAAAAAAAGACAACAATAATGCAAGGATTTAAATAAAAATAAAAATACAAACCCTAAATTAGGGAAACTGTCAACTAAGACTTTCTTTTTCTTCCTCTTTCCAAAATAGGGCTTTTACAGTTTTTCCCCATATCCTTATTTCTCAAATTCTTCAATATACAATTAAATATCTTTATCATAATCATCCTATATTAAATAAAAATTTACACAGAAACAATATTAGATTGTTTATCAAATATAAACTAAAATGAAATAAGAAAAGACAAATTAAATATTCCTAATCCAATTACACAGTCAAGCTCGGGTTGTAGTATCAAACCCTTTTTCTTTTTAATTATTTTCATAAACTAATCTTTTTACTAATAGAAGGACTCGGAACTAGTTTTCATATTAATTTCCTACAGAATATCCTCATTCTAATAAAAATCGAAATTATGGATTTATACAGCAGCAAAACTTTTCCATTTTCCTTTATCAATCCATTCATCAGACACAAGTAATTTAGTAGTAAGGTATTTCAAATTTCATTAATTTAAAACTTTTACAAACTGAAATATCCAACACAAAAAAACCCTACAGTCCAAGTCTGCCAACGACTTCTTTCAACCATAGCTCGGTGCCAAACACATGGCTTCCAACACAGTAAAGCCTTTAGAGTTTAATCAAAATGTATAAGATTTCAAACCCTATCTTAAGCATAATTAAAATCCAACAAAAAAAGAGTTACGGCCAAGGGCCTTTACAAGTATTTCTTTAGAACAGCCTACGGCCACACGGCCTACCACTACAGCATGTTTCAAACGCAGATTTGATAGGAGAACTTAAGTCTGGGCGAGACCGTAATCTTCCAAACCCCACACATCACCATAGAAAGGACCTCAGGCATGAAACCGAGGCTTACCCGATTTCTGAAGGAACGTGGAACCCCTCTCTGTCTGAAGTCTTCTAGCTCACAATCGTGAGACTCCACCTGTAGAAAATCCCGCACATTAAAATGGAGAAACGTTAAATTCTTTATTCAAAAGAAAACCTAGTAATATAAATAAAGTTTATAGCAAAATGCAAAAGAATAAAACGAGTTTATGTGGAGAGATTTGGTCCTCGATCGTGCAGTGATCTTGTTTGCACAGTAATTATGGCCAAGGAAACCTTTTACCCTAGCAACTGGGCAAGGGAAAACACAAGTTAACACTTCGACGAGAGTCTCTGAAGCAAACAGTAAGACATGTCGAAACCCAATTCCTCCCCACTGCCAGCGGAAAACCACCAGGTAAGCTGTGAGCTAGAAACCCGAGACCACACTGCTATCAAGACAGAGTTTACAGTTGGGCAAACACATGAAGGCAGACACTCACGGAGCTAGGTTTGGCATCGAAGGCCATCACTCGCAGAGGCAAAACAATGGCATCAATGGCCATGAGGCCATGAGCCTGGCGGCACTTTCAACAGTAGCGAAGGATAGGGGGTAAGTAATGCAAGATTTTAGGGTTTTGAGATTTATGTAGTAGGGTTTACCAATGTCAAAACCCCATCCAATCACTGACGACCACATGGACTCCACTTTGATTTCGATAATATGGGTTTTTGCTCTATAGTTTTCGAGAGCTTGGGGAAACCTGTAAAAAAGGCCACACATAACCTTTGTTATGATCTCCTTTGAAAAACATATAAGCACTAGATTTTTCTTTTATTATAAGATTCCTTAGTATAGATTGTAAAGGTATTATTAGTTTTAATTTTTGCTTAGATAAGATCTATACCTATAAAATATAGATCATATAATTAGTGTTAACACATGCAAAGGTTTTGGGTTTATAATTATTCTCTAGGTAATGAACATTCCACCCATAAAAACCAATCTTTGTTACTTCACTTATAACCTTATAATGTAGCCTTTGCACTTACACTTGGTAAATACCTAGGCATTAATAGAACTTTACTCTGCATGAAACCGTTAGTTCAAATGTTTAAACTCGGTTATTGGATGGGGTTTTGACATTGGTAAACCCTACTACATAAATCTCAAAACCCTAAAATCTCGCTGTTGTTGAAAGTGCCACCAGGCTCATGGCCATTGATGCCATTGTTTTGCCTTTGCGAGTGATGGCCTTCGATGCCAAACCTAGCTCCGTGAGTGTCTTCCTCCGTGTGTTTGTCCAACTGTAAACTCTGTCTTGATGGCAGTGTGGTCTCGGTTTCTAGCTCACAGCTTACTTGGTGATTTTTCCCTGACAGTGGGGAGGAATTGGGTTATTGCTCATAGCAAAAAAATTTCCTCATCATGACAAGAAGTAACCTCAGGAAACATCGACTTACAAAATGACTACTGTGGAATTTCAGGAAAAACCCTACACTAACCCACCTCACCGCAGAAACTTACAAACTGAAAAAGAAAGTCTTAGTTGACAGTTTCCCTAATTTAAAGTTTGTATTTTTATTTTAATTTAAATCCCTGCATTATTGCTGTCTTTTTTTTTTTACTATTAGTTATTTTGCAATTGTTATTTTATATTACAATTTTACTGCAACTATGCATTTGTTAATTATAAAACTTAGATTATTTCTACAATTTCATTATACTGTTATAATAATCTATGTTATTCCTATTTATGTTAATTTCCTCGTTCTGTAAATAGTTAATAATTATAGGTATCTATATTAGGTTTAAGCTTTAAAGACAATATGTTTACTGTGCTAACAAGAAACACAGTTCCACATACTGTGTAGTGTCTTTTAATCAACATTCTTTTGTAGAAGTTTATATTTATAATTTTTTTACAGATATATTCTAGTTAAAGAAACTTCTGAAAATAGAGGGATTTCCTGCTAAACATTCTTATAAAGATTTTAATGGTTGAAAGTAAATAATTATATTCCTACACTCCTTGAATTGATTTACTCCTCATACTTATTTTCAACTACTGTACTAGTGTACTACCTTCTTGAAGGTGTGGAAAAATACAGTCAGGTATTTTTATCCATCAGTAAATTTTTACTAACCCTACATTGTTGAAACTTGACAGAGCACTGTTCCTTGAATGTGTAAAAATTTTGCATAATTTCTCTTGACCTACAACACAACGATCCTTAAGAGAGCTGATTTATGTCTATATTGGAGCATATATATGTCTTCAGAATGGGAGCTAATATAGAGATTTGCATGTCAGAAATCTGGTCTTTCTATTTTAATAGAACTACTGTTGCTTTGGTGGAGTTTATAATCACGATAACCCTAGGGAGACAGAACTGGTCAGAAGAGACTTTGAGTTAAATTCTGACTAGGGACACAGAACTAAGTCAGAAGAGACTTGGAGTTAGATCCTGGCTGAGGAAGTGACTGATAAAACTCCTTGCATGGATTTTGGTTTTCTGTTAGTTTTCCCACTTCTTCAAGGACCATATGGACCTTACAATTTGACTAGGCAATGCATTTTAGCTTTTAAGCAATTTCTTTTTGCAAATCATGTCCCTCTTTTAGGATTTTGTTATACACTTTTTTTCTCACATTGGCATTTTAAATGCCGTAAGCAGTTCTGTAGTGTTCTCTAGCTTGTATTTGGTTTGTTTGCTGCTCCAAGCAGGGCAATTTATTGGCGCATGTAGCCCATATTGGTTTTGCACTGGTTATACATTTTGTGTGTATTCTCATTCGATGGTATTGCTGGTACAGACCATCTTCCTATGCCATAAATGATAATATAGATAATGTGAGTTAGCTATTATTTTTGCAATGTTCATTATCTCTCTCCATTCAATTCTTTGTATGGGAGGAGTAGTTCTGCTAGCTCAGAGTTAACATGTTCTGTGCAATATTGCAATTTTCTTGTATGCTAATTTTTAATGGTGTCCAGAGTATATTTCTCTATCTCCTAATTTGGCTGTTAATCCTACTTTGTTTGGTGGGATAATCGGTATTCTTCATTTTGTTATTGCTAAGTCAATAAACATAGAACACATACTAGTTGGAGATTTTATATCTTATTTCTGAGGACAACATTGGAAAACTCAAAACTGGCAATGAGGACAAATGTGATTTTTAAGCAAATCAACAATGTGAATGCTTTACAATTTGAATAATGTTTGAGGCAGTAAATTTTTAATGCTATTAATTTGTTGAAGTTAATTTGCATGCAGGGTTAATGATGCAGTGGAATTTGCAGAGATGTCTGATGTTAAGTAAGATTTCACCATTTGTATTTAGATTATTCATTTTGTTTATTTGGTTTAATGGCCCAGATTCCTTGTCATCCTGGTATCATGGGTTTTGTTGGCCTTTCAATAACTAACCTATCCTAGCTCATTAAATGCAAATTATACTCAGAAAACAGAGACATAACATTATGTACTGAACAATCATTTAGCATTTCATTATAAAATTATAAACATCATACAAATCTAATAAAATGGCATTTAAATAACATCACATAAAATGCAAAGGATTGATCAGAGCGCAACCGAATGCTGTAATTATTGTTACCTATAAGCATGCAATAAAATATCTCAGCGCTCACACATTTTTGCTCTGAGAGGCTGATCATGTATACAGAATCAATTGCAAATTACCATAATTATGAAGAATTGTAAAATTGACATCCTCTTCCACGTCCTTCCATATTCTTGGTTCAAGCTGCAACTAGCCGTTTTGATCCTTATCCTTCGCAACCTATCCTTGTGTCCTGTATATGTCCTTGTAGTAGCCTTGTGTCAAAACCAATCATTCTGGTCAGTGTCACTCTTGTTCCACAATACATCCTCTGTGGTGCTATCCATGAATTTCAACCATTTCCAGCACCAAGGCTTGTGAACACTTTCTGGAATGCAACATACTTTGCAGTCTCTTCCCAACCTGCAATGTGTTTCAGCCTGCAGTAGGATAATGATCTGTTTGGAATTAGCACTTGCTTGTGCAGCTGGAGCCTGGTTATGTTTAATGAAATACTTTTTTATGTATAACTCACCATATATTACTGGTGTGGTTAGAAAATAACTTATTGTTGATACCCTATACTTGAATTACTTAAATTTGGATTTTTGATTCATTTTTTATTTAATGCAGAAATGGTTCATATGTTCGTGTCCATGGGCATTTAAGGAGCTTTCAGAGCAAGAAACTTGTCAATGCTTTCTCTGTAAGGTGTGTACTGAAAACTGATAGATTTTACTCAGTTTAGGTGGGATTTGAGTCATGTGATGTATATCACTCTATGTATAGCACTATTTGACCTTTCCATTCTCAAGGTCCAAATTTGTGCAATGGATCTCTGAAACATAATATGGTTGTATATATTGTACACATGTTTTTTATTGCATTTGTTTTTACCTTTTGAATTAGACTGACTTCTCCATTGAAATTATTGTTTCAGACCTGTTATTGATTTTAACGAAGTCACATTTCACTCTCTGGAATGCATTTTTGCACATCTGTATAATATGAAAGTTCAGGTATTGTACTCGTGCATTTTCTCTTGAAAGTATAATTTTTTAGATAGTTTGAATTCTTTAATTCATGCTGATCATGTCCATTCTTTGTACAGGGATAATTTTTAAATAGTTTGAATTCTTTAATTCATGCTGTTCACGTCCATTCTTTGTACAGGGATAATTTTTTAGATAGTTTGAATTCTTTAATTCATGCTGTTCACGTCCATTCTTTGTACAGGGATAATTTTTTAGATAGTTTGAATTCTTTAATTCATGCTGATCACCTCCATTCCTTGTACAGGGCGGTGCTACGCAGCCCAACTCAGCAAGTCCAGCTGCTAAGGTTGGATCAATGGGCCCACCAACTGGATTGAGTAACACTCCTAGCCACAATAATGTAAGATGAAAGAATGATGCTCTGTGATGCTATCAGTTTAAATTTACAACGAATTTTGGCAGCATTCTTATCAATGTGGATTTAGATCTAAACATGTTCTCAGTGTCCCCTCTGTTCTTAGGGTCTTTCATGTGCAGAAGACTACTGACATGTTTCATTTCGCAGTTCACAAGTCCTGGTCCTGCCTCTGTGGTTGGATCTAAAGAAGACTTGCATAATAAGGTTCAATGCATATTTGAGGAACCTGGTAATCTGTAAGTTGCTGTTTCCAAAGTTTTTTTTTTGAATTTAGTTGTTTTTGTGATTATAACTAAATTGTTTATTTCTAGAGATTAAGCTTATGTGTTTCATATAAATACAATGCTGTTGGATTTTCTGGCAAACTGGCAATGTTTTTTCATGGATGCTTATGAATTTTGATGTCACAGAGCAATAGAGCAAGGTATTCATGTGGATGATGTTGCAAGGAGATTGCCTGGTTTCACAAAGAAGCAAATCATGTATGCTTTTCAAAATTTTATGTATGTAAAATATTGAAGATGATAAAGCTCCAATTTTAGATGATACTAATTGTACATTTTTTGGCAGGGAATCTATATCATTCTTGGCAGACGAAGGTTTCGTCTACTCAACTATTGACGAGAACCACTATAAATCAACCAATGGCTAATACAACTATAATCATGTTGTTGCTTCTATGTGCTCAATGAGTTTAATATCTATGTTTGGCCTCAAGAATAAGTGTATAGTATTGTAAAGGACTTTTTCTGTAGTCCTTGTATAATTTGACTTGTTTGACATTTAGAATACTGTCAAGGACTGTTTCTGTAGTCTTATGGTATAATTGGGATAAGCAAACAACTACCTTTGTTTTGTTGCCCCTATTGCAAAAAATTAACTTGAGTTGCACCATCAAAGGAGCACCTGTAAATATGTATATGAGGGTGTGCCTTTAAAATCAGAGAATGCAAATTTTGCTGCAAGCTCAAATCAAGAAGAATGATACATTGTTGCAGGAGTTTTTTGAAATGTAGAACCGTTGGGAGTGGGTGGGAGTGGGGATATGAGTATACAATTTTGTCCAAATTCACACGGAGCAGCAAGTTGAGAGCAATGATAATATATATTAAAAAATTAGAAAAATTCAAAATACATGTGCATATTCAGTGTTTGTGGTGATACAAGATATGATGCAGGTCATATGTGCAATATTACTGTCTATCTAAGTTGCCTAGGTACTTGAGTTCAGGGATAAGGATGGGGACTAGGATGACACATCTTGCGAAGGGAACTTGGGTATGTTGAGGGTATTGTAGACATATTATAACAAATGTCTAATGTGCTTTAAATATTTAAACATATAAATATGGAATCATTTTTAGCAAGTAGCATACTAAAACATGCACATTGCTTCATTGATATTAGTTATAAAAAATAAAGTTTAAACATTATTGATATTGATATTGTTTATGTTTATTGTCATAATACATCCAAAATCTACCTTATGGCATTTCCAAATATGAAATAGAAAATTCAAAAACATTGAACAATGAACAACATCGCCATCACATTCCAAATATGAAAGAGAAAATTCAAAAACATTGATCAATGAACAACATCGCCATCACCTTCCTCGAGCCATCTTTGCTTGATTAGTAACATCTCTTCATCAACATCAGTAAGGTCCTCAAATCAACAAGCTCTCTAGGTAAGAATCACTGTTAAGTGGAGGCTCCTCATCCATATCAATTGGATGTATTTTGACAAGGTTGGTTGGTTCCATTTCCTTGTCCACACATATAGCATCATTTGTGTATTGGTCCCATCTATTAAAAGGACCCTTCTCGCACCATAAGTCTTTTTGAGATATGAAACAAAGTTTGTTATTAATGTAAACTAAGTTCTTTGCAATCTTTGTTCCTAATTTATCTGTCTTTACTGAATAGATGAAAGAAGTGCTCTAATTTCTCTCACAAGATGAGAAACTAGTTGTCCATGTATGAATGTTTTCAATTGTGGCCATAAATTAGGACCTATTCTCTTTATGATGGATTGTATATTTGCACATAGAGTTCATGTTCTCATAAATCTCACTTAAACATAGACTATTTGTGTTGAATAATGAAGCTCGGCACATATTGGCTCTACAAATTCCACAACAAATTGAACAATTGCCCAAAAGTTATCATCCAAAACCAATAGTTTCACCACCACAATAGCATCTAATCTAGAGTGTTTTTATTTGTCTCATGTATTATTGATAATTACAGTGGCTAAAGTCTCTTTTATCTCCACAAGACACCTAAGTAGAATGTAGTAACTTGCAAATCTAATATCAATGGTTTAAGAAGTTTCCTTTTGGCATGCTTGTGGTAAAGGGTTTGAGAATGGTGGTGGTGTTTGCATATGAACCTCTTAATTTTGTGGCCATTTTCAATCAGCATTTGAATCTGGTCAATTTTCTCAATGCTTTTTAATGCACTGTGCATGGTGTTCAAAAATATGTTTGTTACATCAAAATATTGAGTATCAATTGTTATAATAAGTTCCATTTGGCATGTTTGTGGTAAATATTTTGGAAGTCGTGGTGGTGGTTGCATATGAACATCTAAATTTTGTGGCCATTTTCAATTATCACCTAAATTTACTTCACTCTTTCAATGACTTTCAATGCATTGCACATGGTGTTCAAAATATATGTTTTTAAGTTGCATCAAGAATTCACAAATGAAAAAAAAGTAGATATTTTATTTATGAATATTGAATAAATATTAAAAATGAGAAAAAAAATCATACTTTAATTAAAAATCAAAATTGTAATTTATTTAAATATAAATAAATAAATAAATAATCAAACTTGTCTTTAACTTGTACTATTTTTGAACCATCATCCTTGTTGTTTTGCACTCTGGAGCTGCATAAGTAACAAATTAAATGACATTGGATGGTTCCACCATTGCAATGGCATCACATAACTGCTATTTCAACAACATAAGTTTCTTTTTAATTGGAGCAATAAATGGCCTTTAGAAAATATGGGTTGGATGTGAATGACAATGATATTATTAATGGATGATTTCGACAATCAATTCAATCATCCATGACAATGTAGCATCCATCTACACTACATTAAATGGTGCTATTGCCTTCTCAATACATGTTTTATGTTTGATTAACACATGATGTTTCCAGAAGATCGAACACCTTCAAAAACTGTTCACACAAACATATCACATATTAACACATCAATGTTTTTACATGGTTAAAACCCTCAAAGAGAGAAATAGTCTACGACCATAGCCAAATACCTACTTGAGGCAATATATTATGCAAAACAAAAAAATGTTGCAATGAGTTTTTCACAATCAACCATCACGCAAATGACTCTATATTCTTTAAATAGAGACCATGGACCAATTGGGTGTTGAGCCATATATCAATAGTTGTTAAGATTAAGGTGATGATGAATGACCAAATCACTCTATGTTTAAAACATATAGTGATTGTGGGATTACGTAAGTACAAATGCATATTAATGCATACTATAAAAACACATTTTACCTAAAAAAACATTATACCAAGTGGATCTTAACGAACTCTTAAGTGATTAAATATTTTAACAACCTTTCTTAATAACAATTTGGAATATGATTGAAGGATTGACAAAAGTGATACTATAGGAGAAGAAATGAGGCATTAGACTCAGTACTTTCTTAATGACAAATTCCTGAACTCTTAACATAGACCAAAGTTTTAAAAACTTTCCTTCTGAGACTTTGTGAAGATTTCTACAACTTGATCATTTGTAGACCAAAAGAGGGCTTCGAGAATGCAATATTGAACAAGCTTTTTGACGAAGCCATATGTAGCTCAATGTGTTTGTTGCATTAATATTTAATTGGATCTTTGGTAAGTTTGACACAATTAATGGCTTTGGTCCAAAATTGAAGATTTAATCCCTTATCTTGGATCATACAATTATTCATTTTTTAATGTGTGATTTTTTCTCTCAAAAACATCATTTTGTTGTGGTGTAAATGTGTCACGTCTTCGCCCATTAATCCAACCAACATAGGAGGAAATGAACGATATGTGGGGTGATAAAATTTTTCCTATAGCCATATTACAAATTTATTAACATCTAAATGCGTGTGCAAATTCATGAACATACACTGTGGAATTAAACTCTATCAAAGAACACACACACAACATGCTTATATCTACATACTCGTCACGGACATAACAATAGAACCATGCATAGCAATAAATTCATTTTCACGCTATTCACATGCATCTAATTGATCAATTCTAGTTGGGTCATCTTATTTGGTTTAACATAAATAAACAACCATTCATAACACATAATATGACATAATTAGAGACATCAAAAAACACTTATCTTTTAATTGTAGTTGACCGAGCAACTGGTTATAGTAGAGCAATGTTCCATCCCACCATAGGCCTTTGTTCAACCTATATTCTTTCAGCTAAGAGACCACCCTTGAGATGGGCTATGTATCTAGTAAGGAGCAACTACTCAGGCTCACTCACAGCCATAGGCAGAAGCACTCGTGCTAAGTCGACAAACAATTAGTTTTATCAAGCAAGTAGGGAGGCAGGGAAGGTGATAGCTAAGCCAATGAGTTCAACCATAGAGTTACAAACATCTCAATTTGGCTTCAGGCGGCCTTGGCACCCACAATGCCTACCACATCCAACACAAGGAAGGTCTCCTTTGCTACATAGTCCCTCATGTGCCCCTTCCATACAGTGCTCTTCGTAGTGGGCATAGAAAGGTCCAAGTTGCTAAACCTATAGAGGTTCTTGTCTTCTTTG
Source organism: Pseudotsuga menziesii (assembly GCA_001517045.1). Taxonomy (NCBI): domain Eukaryota; kingdom Viridiplantae; phylum Streptophyta; class Pinopsida; order Pinales; family Pinaceae; genus Pseudotsuga; species Pseudotsuga menziesii. Next base: position 382,835 of record LPNX010132856.1, read on the forward strand.
GGTTTATCAAGCAATTCCAATCTTTGATCTCACTCCCACTTTAATCCACTCTTGAATTTTTCCAAATTCTGGCCACGTGACTGTCAATCATGAAATTTCACTATCAGGTTTCCAAATCCGGGTCTTCCTATGGATTTTCGGGCTTTTGGCACTCTTGATTTTTCTCCAGGGTTGATATCTATGGATTCTCCACTGGATTTTTACTTCTCACATGAATTTTTGGGCATTTTTGGCACTTCAAAACGTGGCTTCTTTCCAAGTTGCAATTTATGCAATTTTCACTGTTGGGAATGCATTGCAAGCTGGAATTGATCTTTGGTTGTTCCATAATGGAACGGGGAGGATGGAAAACGAATTCCAAATGACTTATTGGTCAAGTAAACCATTTCCATACTCAACCATACGAATTTATGGGTTTTCCCCCTGCTCCATTAATTCATAAGTTGATTTATCATCTACCATTTTACAACAGAAATAAATGTTACCATTACTAGTCAAGATGGGTTCTTAAGATGACATTTGGAAACACAAGGTTCAATCCCACAACCCCTCACCTCTCCCTAGTGAATACACACAACCCCCTCGTTTTAGTTTCTTCCATAGCGAGCTCTTAGAATTTTATTTGCATTTAAATATTTACATGCTTATACAATCTCCCGTGTCTTACTAGCACATGGCCAATAAAATATAAAATGTTTGCCTTAAAAACTCGAGCATTCACTAGCGGGGTCTTGGCCTTGAGCTCCACACTAGGAATCATACATCGCATATACATAATATCTACATATAAATCCAATGCATCATAAGGGTCAAAATTGGGCATTACAATATGGAACAATATGTTGCATTTGGATTCCTTGTGTGGTGCAGTAATTAGTAATTTGTTGTTTACATCTTTGCCTCTATTATTTGTTCTTAACTTGTTATTTGATATCCAAATCGTTTCTCTACAAGGGCCTTGTAGGCCAAAAACTTGTCAAAGATTTCACTCGTAAGTTTTAAGAAGAAAATCCAAGTGTGTTTAGAGAAGTCATCAATGAAAGTTAAGAAATACTTGAAGCCAAATAAATAAGCAAAATGAAGCAGACCACACAAATCATTGTGAACAAGCTGCAAGGGGATCAAGGCATGCATAAAGGCACATTTTTCAAAATTGTCTCGATAATGTTTGTCGAGAGCACACATGGGATAAACACCATCTCTGCAAGACACCAAAGAAAAATCTGTCACAATTTTATAATTACATAGTAGATGCAATGAGCGATATTTTAAATAACCAAATTGCTCGTGCCAAAGTTTACTCAAGTCATCGCTATGAGTAACAAAAACAAAGGGAAAATGTAATGAGGCAAAGTTGTTAAATATGTACAAACTAATAATATCATCAATAATTTTGATTGCTAAGGCATGCTTAAGATGTTTGAAATCTTTGATTGAAACACGGTGAGGTGTAAATTTCATAGTCTTACCTTCACTAGATTGAGTGATTTGATAAACTCACAACAAATTGCAGGAATTTTTCGAAACACATAATTTACATCATTGAACTGACCATCATCTAGATGAATTGGCCTAGATCCTACAGCATTTAGAGATCTATCATCACCAACAAATATTTTTTAGTGTTACATTCATTCAAAGCAAAAAAAAGTGTTGTCATCTTTATCCATATGATAAGATGCTCCAAAATCAATGAGCAACTCATTATGAGAAGAGGAAAACTATGCATTGAAGGAAAAACCATAAGCACAAAATGTGTGTCCATGAGTAGTAGAGACAGAAAATGAATCAATGTTGATGTTGTGCTTCTTCATTGTTGCTTCTAAGGCTGCGATCTCCTTAAAACGCTTAGATTCCACAAAACCATATTTTCTGCAAAAATTGCAATGGCACTTAGTTTTCTTAACTTTCTATTTGGTTTCCTTATCAACAATGAGTTATATGAGAGGGTTTGGGACACTTGTTTTGCTTATTATTGCGAGGATGTTTCTTCTTGGGATTTTTTGTTTTATTCTTTGTTTTTCCACTAAAGATTTGCTAGATGTATCGACAGCGTTGATTGCTCCAAGATGTACGAGTTTATCTTGCTCCTTAATCAATGAATCACAAAAATATTCTAGAGTGTGTTCTATATAGTGAGTCCCCGGATATTCTTTCATGGAGTAAAAGGTAGATACAAATACATAATAAAAAGGGCTAAGCTTGGAAATAATAATATAAATACATTGTTTTCTGGTTTATCTATTTTGCATTCTTCAATTAAGGTTCAAAGGGTTTTGCATTTAAATAGAGAGCCTTGAATACAAGAATATCACTTGGATTTAAAGTAACCAACTCATTTTCAAGCTAGTGACCTCGAACCTTTTGTGTTTACCAAACACAATTTCCAATTTTTTCAATGCCTTATCTGGTTCATCATGTTTTTGAAGGTCAAATCATAACTCATTAGTAATTGACATTTCGATTAATCCATGTGAGCAATGAGCCACGTGGTAGCCAAAAGTTGATCCATGTGGTAATGGGAGCAAAAATATGCAGTAAAGAATCTCCTCCTTACTAACTTTGCCTATAAGCCCACTGTTACAAACCAGCATAGATCCATCTTAAACTCAAATCTATCAAGCACTCAAAGGGATCCAATTTCTTGATAGATCCGGGTTTAATACAGATCTATGTCGGGTTTTTTTTTATGAGCCAACACCTTTTTTTAATTATTTAGTTTTAATTTTTTATTTGATAAGCCGACATGGATTTTTTAATTACTTTTCACTTGGTTTTAGTTTTTTATTTTATGAGCCGACATGAAATTTTTAAATGGCTTTTTATTTTTCATAACATAATGTTAAGTTACATTACGTTACGTTACGCGACAACATCTCCCCTATACTAAGCTGCAGAGCACCTCGTTATTCTCTATGCAATAAACTGCTTTAAAATTAATGGCCCATACTTTTATAAAACCAGCATAGATCCAAATCCTAGGCTCTATCAAGCGCCAAGATGGATCAAATCTTTGGAGGTGCAAACCTCTTCTTAAGTATTGCACTCAACTATCAACTTTAGTGTAATTCAGACCATAAAACACATCTTTTTATTTAAGGTCCACACATAATATTTTTATTATTAATATATAATACTATTTATGGCTGACATACAATATTTTTTATTATTATTTTTTTAGTTAGGAAAGAACATTACAGCATCTCCCCCATACATAGTTTTAAAACCATGTGCAAGGCCCTCCTAAAATCATGGGTTGTTTAGTAGGCCTTGCACATGGTATTAAAACCAGTTACAACTACCTCCTAAACCATGTACAATAAAACCATGGGTTGTTAAGGAGGCCTTGCACATGGATTTAAAACCATTTGTAAGGCCCTCCTAAACCATGTACTATAAAACCATGGGTTGTTTAGGAGGTCTTGCACATGGTTTTAAAACCATGTGCACGACCAACATTTTTTTTGCCGATAATTCTATTTTTTATTTTTTATTATTTTGTTAAGTAGAAACATTACAACATCTCCCTATATTGTGTTGTTTTTCTCACCTACATTTTTTTTGGCCCATAATTAAATTTTTTAATTTTTATTGTTTTGTTAGGTAGGAACATTACAACATCTCCCCCATATTAGGTTGTTTTTGTAACGGACATTTATTTTGAAAGATAATTAAAAATTTTATTTTTTATGGCTGACATCTATGTAACGTTACATAGCATTACAAGATCTCCCCCATACTGGGTTGTAGAGCGCCTCTCAGCGCAACAAATGAGAAACAATTTCACAATAGGGTTACTTTATAACTTAAAATTACATGAACTTTTACAAAAAGTAACAAAAAGAAAGACTTGAACCCAAGGCCTTCTATTTTTTAAAATAACTTTCAACCAAATGAGTTAAGCAAAAAATGTTGTTGTTAGAGAATGTGCCTATCCATAAAACTTTGATTTTTGTCTTGCAAGACACTTTACACAACCACACAAAAATCAAAAACTAAATTTTGAAAGCAAAAATTCTCAAATTTGGGGTTAGTCCTTGGTTAGTATACCCGAAAAATATATATTTTCTCCTTGTTTTTTATTTACTAAATTTGCACAAAGTGCAACCCAAAATGCATACATAGTAAAAAAAACAAACAAGGGGTTAAAAAATTGGGAATACAAAAAAAATTAGCTTAAAATTTGAAAGATTATGAGAAGAAACTTAAGAAACGTGTCACTGTAAACAATATATCTTTCGATCTAGTAAAATAGTCGTATCTTGAGCAAATGGAAAGTTTTTTTAGTAAATAAAAAACATTTCCAACTGAAAGGAGCACTCTGAATGCATTGAACACGTCTCTAAGCCTAGAAATGCACAAAAATATCACAAAATATAAATCTTTTGATGAATACGGCAACACCGATTCAAGATCTCTATCATTAATGGAAGCAGGACTTCATAAGAGCCATGATACCATGTTCAACTAACATAGGACATTCCCAAAAGATTGAAAACCATAAAAAAAAATCACACAAATATATCACAGATCAACACATTGATGTTTTTATGTGCTTAAAACCCTCAAAGAGGGAAACAATCCATGACCCCATCCAAATAGCTACTTGAGGCAATAGATTATGCAGAAGAAAAGAAATGTAACAATGAGTTTTTCACAATCGATGATCGAGCAAATGATCCTCCATGCTCTTTGAATAGAGATCATGGACCAAGCGGTTGTCAATCCACAGATCAATAGTTGCTAATATCAAGGTGAAGATGAAAAATTAGATCACTCTATGTCTAAAATATATCATGACCATTGAATTATATAAGTATAAATACATACTAAAGAAACACATTTTACATAAAGACACAATATACCAAGTTGATCTTAAATAACTCTTAACTGTCTAAATATATTAACACTTTCTCCTTGTCCACGAACATAGTTTGGAGCTTCTCATAACCAGGTGTCTCATTCCTCGTAAGTGCATTAATGGCACAAACCATTTGCTCAAACTAGGGTGAGAAGGAATTTCTTTCTCATTAGACTCATCATTGTCATTGACATTACAACATGGTCATGCAATTAACTTGCCTACCTTACCATCAATCATTTGTTGCTCCATTTGTGCATTAGGGAGTATAGTGGGATCCTATGAGCCTCTGGTACAAATTTCAACACCCTTGTTTGGAACATTCATAAAATGGATTTAAGTTTAGCATAAATTTATTTCCATTCAACATGTCATATGTTTCATTTTAGCAATGCTTCCCCCTGTCCACCCATTGTTATTTTTGTCTTCTCCACATATTTCCAAAGTGGATATTAAGTATTTAATGATACCATCTTGGTTGGAGAAATAAGGAGAATGATAGCTCACCATTCATGCTACCACATGTCCTCTATTTCATTCAAACACCCTTCAAAAGTGATCTTCAATAAAATCCCCCAAATAAAATCTGAGTAAGTACTAAGTCAAAGGAGATACAACATTCTTCAAGAGGGATTTACTACTATTCAAGATGGTGAAAATGCCAAGTGTATAAACATAACCCACATCCCAATTACCATGCATTTCATTGTATATACATAACATTGGGTAGATGCTTTCAGACGTTGGAGCCTAAGAGCATGATGATTGTTGACATGCAAACCATAACCATATTGTTTTAGCATGTCATTCATTGATTTTTGGACATGCCAAAAAACACTAATCTGTCTCTTGGGTGTGGAGAAACCTCCTCATCAAGGAAAATATGAAAACAAAAACCCTACGTAAAATTATATAAATAGTGGAAGCAAACAAGGTATGATCTTTTATATTATTAATTCTCTACTCTACAAGATTATCTAAATTGCTTCCTAGTTGTTGAGCCTTGGCTCATCGTATACCTTAGACACAATATTTATGTACCTTAGTGCCATCTTGATGAACTATATCTAGTTAAGAAGTACTAAATTTATTGTAGTAGGTGGATTATCCATCATTCCTAAGTTCAATGGACTTCAATGGAACCATTTGAACTATGAGGGGTTGTCGAGTTGGTTGTCACTAGGGAAATTAATGTTAACCCCTAATTGTATTTGCACTATTGGAGGGTTAAGATCCAACAAGATTCCATTAGCTTGGTTTTATTATAAGTGCATTCAAGAATTCGCCTTGATCAAATCCTATTCCAAAGTTCGAGGAAATTGCTATTCTTGGTAGTTTACCTTTGTTTGTCCTCGCAACCTATATACATTTCCCTCTCGAGTTCCAATCACTCGTGTTGCATCCATGCCCTCACTCATCGGCCCAAATAGTAACATGTCCCTACACATGAAGGACTGCATATCTGTCATCTTCCAGAACTGATACTGATAGCAAGTTGCTTCTCAGCCTTGGGACAAACAACACACCGCTAATCTCCAGATAACCACTAGTCTCAAGTTGGAATAGGACTCTTCCAATTCCCTCTATCGCATGGGTGTCGGCAAACCCATCCTCAATAAGCATAATTTTGTCAATATTTGTCAACTCCAGGAACATAGCTCGTGTCCCCGTCATATGGTGTGCAGCTCCGCCATCGATGTACCATGCTCCACTGTCCTCACACTCAGCCATGCTGCTACTTGAAAGAACTGACACTAGCAAAAACTCCTTCTCGGACTTCCTTACAAACTCTTCCACTTCAGCTAAAGCGGTAGCCTCATACTCTTCTTTCTTCTTATTCTTCTTCTTTTGAGGACACTGTCTAGCATAGTGTCAATATCCCTGGTAAGCAAAGCATTTCACTTTGCTCATGTATTTCTCAGGCTTGGCTCCACTACTCGAGCCACCTTTCTTCTTCCTTCCCTTTGTTGCAAGAGCCACATCCTCTTCACCAACTTATTTTTGCTAGCATGTGGAAGTGGAGCTAGATCTCAACTCCTCCTGAGTGAAGTCATCCCAAAGTCTAGCCCATGAAGTAAAATTTTATCTGGCTACAACTGCACATACAAACTCATGCCAAGGTTGAGAGAAACCATTCAAGGCTACTCTCACCAACTTTGCATGATCCACCTTCTCACCAACAACTCCCAACTCATCACAAACTTATGAAATGCAGGTCAAGTAAGAAAAACATTCTCATTCTTGGTCATTTTGGTTTCTCTTAGTTTTTGCCTCAAAACCATCTTTCGATTCTCATTTGAGCTGTCGTATAAGCTATTCAAAGCATCCCACATCTTAAATGCATGGTCTTTACCTAATATATGTGGGATAGCATGGTCCTTTACTGCATCAAGGATGATCTGCCTAGCCTTGATGTCCTTTTTGTTAAAGGTTGCTAGTGCTTGTGCATCAGTGGAAGCAGGAACTTGAATTGGATTAGCCTACGTGCTATACACCACTTCATCCCACAATTCATTCTCCTCCAAAATAAGAATTATCCTAGCCTTCCATGGAACAAAATTCCATGCTCCATCTACCCTATCTTCCAACCTTAAACTGGCGGCCATTTCTCTAAGAGTATGAAATACACAAAGTGCTCACAACCAAAACAATCTATGCTCACTTGTGTAAGAATTTCTTCTCACCTATCACACTCGACAAATCTCTTGCATATGCAATTGCACTGAACCAATACTTCTCATCCAAATCACTTGCGTTCTATGTTGTTCCAACAGTCCACTGAAACTCAGATCCCTATCGCTGATACCATGATAAAAATTAAAAAAAATAGTTCACAGGTTGTTCATACAGTCATACTCTTGATAGACCTCTAATATTAAACATCTACAATTTGAAAAATTATCCACATTTCATTGTATGTTAATATATTGTTGATCAAGTCACTTTAGCATCAAAACTAAAAAAAACCAGCATAATGTATTTAAAAATAATGCAAAGGAACTTGTGACAACAGTGATAAAAGGCACTTCAACACATACATTTTTGGTCGAACTTTGACCCCGAAAAAACCCCACACTTTGGGGAAAACTAGTCCTAGAATTTTATTCATGAGCAACAATTTTTCTCAAAGTTACAACAACATATAAATACAGAATTATATTCCAGTACTGTACAGAAAATTTCTCAAAATATGAGCATAAAATCTACCTCGAACTTTATGCTATAGTACAAACTATATGGATTTCGAAAACCGTGCCACTGTACAGATTTCAAAAAAAATTAAATGTGTCGCTTCCTAGAAATGTGTGCCTTTGTTTTTCTTCTCGAAAAATATGCCTAGAACTGCTTCATTTTTTGTGCAGTCACTTACAACAGTATGGCCTCTTGGGAAATCACACCCAGTCTCTCTCCTCTAAATGTGGGATGGTTGTCTCAATTTTTGTGGTTATAAATTATCCCACACCTTGGGAAATGTGCTACCTTTTGTTGCTGTCATTTTCTTCTTTGCTGCTCACTTAACCATCTTCTAGGAAATCTTATTTTTTTCTCTCCTCTCTTCTTGGAACTCAAGCCACCTTGAGAATCGTGCCTCTCCATAAATTCTCTTCTTGGATGTGTACAAATGAAGTCTCAAACTTTCTTTTATTTACCCATTAGGGTAACTCCTCATGACCTTTCGAATTTCACGGTTGAGATTAAATCTTGATCTCAAGATCCATAGTTAAGATCAAATCTCAAGTTCAATTAAGTTTCCTAAGTGAACTATACACTAAATCTTTTCTTTTCGAAAAGTCTCTTTTCCCTAAATATTATAAAAATACACTTTATGATATAAAGTCACTTTATAAACATAATAAAGTGCAACTCACTTTAAATTATAAAGTCACATCAAAAAGGTACTTTAATAAATAACTCATTAATAAAGTCACTTTATGACATTAAATGAGACTTCACATCACCTCAGACTCCTCCACCTAGGCACCTAATGGAGGAGTACCTTCAAGCTACAAAATGCTAACACATTTATGTCATTTCTCATCTAAAACATTCATCCCAAATGTTCTTTTCATGGGTCCAAGAACCAAACCACTCTTTCCACAAAGTCCAAGTTTTTCTAACTCTAATACTAGATGTTAAATATAAGAGTACAGAAGAATAAATAAAATAAATATGAAGCAAACACACCATAATATGGAGAATATTTTTTTACCTTGGAACCCCTTTTATGGGGAAACCAACAATCAAAGATATCTACAATTATCCTTGACCAATCTGGCCAACACAGGACACATATAGGCATCTTAAAATGGAGTTACTCAAGCATTTAAAAAGGATTCATCACATGCTAATACCATGGGCCAATATTGTGGGTTATCCACTAGTATGGGCTAGTAAACCATCAACGATAAACCCATTATTGACCAAATTAACGTTATTTATAATCACTCTATAACCGATTCATGGTTAACCTAACATTATCTAGGACCTCAAGATCTAGGTCCAGCATGATAAATATGTTTATATATTCAATATCCTTGTAAAAATGCAAGTCCAATGGGGTTAGTTTTGCTTGCATACAAGATGACCAGGGTTGCCCAATTTTTCTATTTTTCTTTTATTTTCCTTTCATAAGATAAACTAATGCTACCTCCCTACATGATTAATCTTTCTTATTTTTTGCCTTCTACATTTTTGGAAGGAAACTACTTTTTGGGCGTGTCTATAATTAGTAGTTTCTATGTATGTCAAGTACATGGATGTTATGGTTCCAAGAATGTAGTGGTGGGGTGGATTCCTAGTTCCAACATATGAAAGAGTGATGAGTCAAGATCAATGTTGTGTGGGTGGATTGATGTGGTGTCTTGTTAGAGGATTTCCATTTTGCATGAGAATTCTAGGTTTGACTCATGTCAAAACCTTAATTCAAGTGGCCATGTTTAAGCTTATTCTTACCAAGTTTGACTTTTCAAACCTTGATTCCATAAGCTAAATTTGGTCACTCCACAACCTAGTTTGACTTATTAGGTATATTTGTCATGTGTTCTGTCACACCCCGGTTTTGACCCTGTTTGCATGATGTACATAATGTAATTAATCGTGGTGAGGAGCTAAAGGAAAAAAGCCCCACCATCGATTTGGCTATGTATGTTTCGGAAATGGGGATAGCTGCCGATGGTATATCGTGCTATCTGGCACATTATAGTTTGACATCATGTAAATACGCACATCAAATAAAATAAACCACAACCAGCTACGGCAGTGCAACGTTAAAATGAAAAGGGCATGATTCCAAAGGATAAGGGTGTGGGGGATGTCCACCCTTGGTCTTGGGGGGGGGGGGAGCCTTGTGTCATCTTCCCTTGTCTCATCCAACCTCTTTAATGTCCTGTTTTGTTAGTTGGGGCAGTTAATTCTGAGTGGTGGTGGGTGTGGCAGGACTGTCCATCCTTGCCCACGTGCCCACTCCACCAGCGGATTCTTCCTCTTCACGTCGCTGGGGGCAGAGGGGTGACATTCCATTATTTCTCCATTCCTCCATTGTTGTGGTCTGTTCATTCCTCATGTAGAGGCCGCTGTCTGTTCTTCCTCACGCCTGGTCTTCACCTTCACGATTGTGGTCTGGGGAATTGGGATCCTCACGCAGAGCCGTGGTTGTTCATCTTCACGCAGGAATGGCCGCGTCTTTTCTTCTCATGCACAAGAATTTATGTGTTGGATTTCCTCACGCAGGGAGTGGGTGAATTCGTGGCTATCACTCAGGATTTTCGAGTGCAGGAGCCATTCACGCTTAGGGCTGTGTGCTATGTGTTCCATATCGGTTTCGGTGGTATGTATATGTCTCCTTGCCAAGTGTGGCCGTGTATGTTGTCTATTGCGGTCTGCATTTGTGTTTTCCTCTGTCAGTGCTAAGGAGTCCGATTTCTTCTCCCATTTTCGGACTATGTGTGGGTTTCTTACATGTTTTGCCTGGCTGTGTCTTTTCCTTTGCGCACAGGCTGGGAGTTTGTTCCATTCCCTTTTTCTGTCTGTGTAACCTTCTTCAACGTTGCGTTAAGGAGCTGTGCGTTGTGGATTCGTCGATGTTGGGCGATTGCTGAGTTTTCCCTGTCCACGCTAGGAGTTTGTCTTCTCCTTTGTTTTGAGACTGTGGATTGTTGCCATCACTCATTTTGAGTTTGGGTTGTTGATATACCCTAGTTTTGGGTTGTTGTTGAGTTTTTTTGGCCACGCTAGGGCCAAGAACAACTCTGAGTTGTCTTGTGGATTGAGCTGTGTTTCACCTGTTGGTTGGGATTGTCACCTGGTTGTCTTTGCCTTCTTCACAGAGCTGTGATGGGATTGTTTTGCTGCAGTATGCAGTGGTTGGTCTTCGGACTATTGTGAGTGGGATTAGAGGCTGGGTATGCTTGAGAAGGTTGGTGTTGTGGCCACCAGCTTAGCATTAGCCTTTCCTAGCTCCTTGATGACCTGGTGAATCCCAACTATGTTGGTTTGCTGCTTTGTGAACCTTGGCTATGTGTAAGCTTGCATTGACCCTTAGTCCTTGAGGAAACATGCCCAGCTCGGGGGTGGCAGTGTTGCTGAGAGATTGATGAGCACGCTGGCCTATGGTTGGGTGGAACATTGCAGCGACATAGCTGGTTGCGAGGCGAGTTCTTCATCAAAAGATAAGTACTACTGAATATTTCATCTCTGCAATTTAATCTACTATTCCATGAATTATGATGAACATGTTAGATGCTGGAATGTATATGTGTGTTTCTTCCGCTGAATGTTGAATAACTGTGTATCTTCGTATGTTCTATGCATCCTAGTATGCATTTGTATGTTGAAGAATTATGAATCCGTGTATGATGGATTATGCATCTGGTTATGTATCCTTGTATGCATTATGATAAGTTTTATTTTCAGCATTGATGTTTGTTCATGTTCTTGGGGTTGTTTGCCCGGATGTATTGGTGTTTGGTCGCGTCCTTGTCGTCGGTCGGAGGGTCGGGGACGTGACAGAGTGGTATCAGAGCTCATGTTGCAACATGGGCCTGCATGGACCACCAGGATGCAGTGACAATGGCAGGATTTCTTTCTGCCCAGCAGAGATCAGAGGTTGCTGACAGACGAGTTCCAAAAAAAAAAAAAAAATTGTCTAAGTGTTGAACAGTCGGAACACTTAGCGAGAAAGACTTCCGACGTAGCGGAAGAGCTAGACGAAGGTGTGCCCAACGGAGAGTAGTTTGGAGGAAAATCGCAGAAAATTTGTCTAAGTGTTCGACGTCCGTCGGAAGAAAATAGTGGTTTGATGTGGTTTGATGTTCCGCCGTTGCGGAAGCCAAAGGCACTAGCCTACCGACGAAAAGAAGATTAAGCGGACGATCGAAAGAAGATTGAGGATGGTGGGCCGCCATTGCGGCTATTGATGGGACTAATTCGCCAACACATAGCAGTTAGTGGTTCCGAATGCCGACAGAGGTTATGTTCCACGCAAAGAAGTCGAGAAGAGAAAATTTTTGAAAAATTTACCTAAGTGTTGAAGACCATCGACGATCGGCGAAAGATAGTTGTTCGAGCGTCCGCCGTTGCGGATGGATAAACAACTACGCATCCGATGAGAAAAGACTTTCGATGCCGGTCAAAATCCGTTCACCGATCGGAAGGAAATCAAGGATCATGTTCTGCCGTTGCGGCTGCGGAAGGAACTATTTCACCGACAGAAAAGAAGAGAATGGAGCCGATCAAGCGACAAAGAGGGAAAATTTTCAAAAATTTTCTAAGTGTTGAGAATCATCGAAAGAATTTAGCTGTTGGAGCAGCCAATACGTCGACTCAGTTAGCGGAAAGGACTTCCGATGCCGTCAACGGAACAAAGTAGAAAGACGAATTTTGAAAAATCGTCTAAGTATGGAAGCCGTCGGTGAAATTTAGTTGTTTGAGTAGCCGATGTGGCCGCAAGCATCGGAGAAAAATAGAAGATTGTACTGTCGAAGTGTCGAAAGCTTAGAGAACTAGCCGTCCGACAGGTAGGGGATTCAATCGCCGAAACGTCGGTGAAGGTTAGTCGATCGACCAGCCGATGCGGTGGCAGAAGAGAAGAGAAGGTTTCGGTGGAAATTAGCTGAAGGCGGAGCCGCAGAAGATCGCCAAAACGTCGGGGAAGAATAGTTGTTTGAGCAGCCGATGTAGCGACGGAAAGAAGAAAAATTTAAAAAAAAATTCTAAGTATAGAAAACGTCGAAAAATTTTAGTTGATTGGACAGCCGATGAGCGACGTCGGATGAAGTAAGTGGATTGAACGTCCGTCATTGCGACTGCCTAGATGACTATGGATCCGACACGTCGAAAAAAAATAGAAGATCAGATCGCCAATGCGTAGTGCTTAGTGGATCCGACAGTCGATGAGCAGCGGAAGAAGTTAGCTGTTTGGACTTCTGAAACATCGGACTGATAGTCAGGATGAGAGCCGATTCTACAAAGGAAAATTTGAGTTTTTCAAAGGGGATTTTCCAGTAGATTTCGACTGTTTTTCCACAGGATTTTTCAGCAGTTTTTCAGTGGGGTTTACAGGTGGCTGAAGTTGGCACCCAGTCCAAAATGCAGTTGTATGCCGAGATTTGGTGAAAATCTTCATTCTTAGAAGTGGTGTGGTTTTCACACCCGAGGTTGGAATGAAGCATGTGGATAGGCGTTGGAAAGCTTATCCAGTAGGGAACAAGGGAAAGTTACCAGAATCTGAGCATGGAGCAGCAAAGTGCTAATGACGGCCACTGCTATCAAATGGACATATCTGGAAAGTTGCATGCCCCGAGGTAGCAAGGACTATGAAGGTTAACTATTTGTTGTGTGGAAGAGGATTTCCATGCGAGGATGTGGGACTTGAAAAGGGAAGTTTCCCTAAACCCTATCTTGCTGATTATAACTACATTTCCTAAGTTTTATACTTGAAATGTATGAGGATATGTATTGTATGCATAGGATATTACATGTTGGTAAGAATATTGAAAATTATAATGAGCCGCTAATGATAACTATTGCATTGGTGTTGGCATTAGTGGAAAAACCAACGACAACCTGGACATGGTTGAGTATGTTGTTGATGCCGATGAATGTGACCAGCAACCCTATGAAGAAAGGGATAAGGCAACCAATCCATAATCAAAAGATGGTGAGCAAAGTCTGCAATCTCCTGCAAGATACCAACCAAATTAGTAATGTCAAGGGTGTAAGTACGACCCATGAAGGTAAGAGTTGATTATGACAATTCCATGGAGTGGTAAAGGTAAGAGACCTCATACCATGTGGATGTTTGAATATAGAAAGGTGTCATGCCTGTATATATTGATTGAGCTTAGTAGCCCAAGAAAAGTAAGTATTGATGATCTTGATTATAGTAATGCATCCTACATGAAGTAGTCATGGTTAGGCCATGCATGGTATGTTTGAATGCATAGTATTCCTGAATCAATGCAGGGTAGCATTGAATGGATAAGCATTAAGAAGATTTTATGAATCTTGTAGTTATGCATTGGATGGATGCATATGAAGTGTGTGAGTGACTGATTGCATAAGTATAGGTGCAAATGTTGTGATGCATTGAGATGAGTGCATGTGATATTATGAATAACTAATGGCTAAAATGATGAATTGATGACAATTCAGGAACCATTTCAAAGGCTGTTGTGAATGCAGGATAGTAAGTGCATAAAGAGGATAGTCATGATCAATTGGCTGCCAGAAATGCTCTATGGAAGAGCAAGGTGGTACCAATGATACGCTTGTGAAGTAAGGAGTATCTAAACATTTCATTTAATTGCATGAATGATGTGACTATGCCTTGCAAATGTTAGTATGATAACGATTGCATGAAGTAAATGAGTTTTGGTAATATTGATGTGATTAATAGCTGGAAGTATTTGAATTTTATAAATTCTGAAAATACTTCAGTGATGGTGGTAGCAATGAGAAGTTTATATGCATCCAGACTTACCAAGTGTTTGGTTGATTGAAGCTCAGGTTTCAGGTAGATTATTTATAGCATGGCAGTGAGAGGTAAGACCCTGACCAATGCCAGAATCTACCATGTGAAAGATCCAAACCTTATGAGAAGAGTCTCATGGTTGTAAAAATAGTTGGTATGCATAATAGGTTGTTAAATTTGAATTGTGAATTTCAGATTTAAGAAATTGCTGACAACTACTAGTCACTATTGGCTTGCATAAGATTGTGTTGGATGAGTGAAGCTCAGGTTTTAGGTATATTATTTTGAGCATGGCAGTGAGAGGTAAGACCCTGACCAATGCCAGAATCTACCATGTCAAAGAGCCAAACTTTATGAGAAGAGTCTTATGGCTGTAAAGCTAGTTGGTATGCATAATGGGTTGTTAAATTTGAATTGTGAATTTTGTATTTAAGAAATTGTTGACGACTACTAATCACTATTGGTTTGCATAAGATTGTGTCAGGAGGACACAGTGTAAGTGGGTATTCGTATTATGTTAGAAGCAAACTAATTTTTGTAGTAGATAGAATTGCAATTTCCTATTGAATTTGACCAATGCCATTGCTTGGTTATGGAACAATCAATTTGGATTGTATTATCATATAATGATTGACTGTTTGGCTATTTGATGAATGTGTCAGGGGTACACGTTGTAGGAAGATCATGTGTGATGGCCTGCAAGAGCCAAACTTCATGGGAAGGTTTTCCCTTAGAAATGGGTTTCGGTTGAAACGCCATTGGACATTTTGGAAATGTCTCATCTGCACTACATGTTTGGTAGCAACATGAGTGAGATGGTATAAATTATGTCGGTAAGACATGTGTGCACATGAAATGTGAAAAGGAGTTGGGATGGCAAACCGAGGGACTGTTAACTCAGACAAGGAAGCCCCATTCCTCCTTAACAAAGGCATACTGCGTCGACAAATGGATAAGTGTTATGTGACCCTTGCTGAGAATATGCATGTCAAATTATTAAAATTCCATATGCAAAACATGTTTTGATTTAATATCCATTATGACCGATTGCGTGAGTATGAATAGGGCCTAAATGGAACACACCGGAAAAGAGTGCACACTTTTCCGATGTCGGATCATGAAAGGGTTTTCAATATTGATTACACCCTAGGGAGTGGACGCACTCCTGGTGTCTCAATACTTGATAGTGAATAATATGAAATATGGTTACAGTTTTAGAGTAATAACGCTAATGAGTTTGCTTATATTGCTTGTGCTGACAGGCTAAATAGATGCAGTTGGGTGTTGCACCCTAAAGGTAAAAGGTAAATGGTTGTTGTGAGGGGTTGCGAGTAAGGGTTATTGTTGATATAAGTGTATGTTGGGCTGTTATATGCCTGAGGATCCATAGTAGATCCTAGACCTGGAAATGGTCGTGGTAAAGTTCCAAGCCCAATTGACATGTGGATGTACTGGTTGGACATGAATTATTTAATGTATTGGCTTGATGGTGCTTGATATATATAAAAGGATGTTGTGAAGTAGCTTGCATGCTGACCTAACATCCAAGTCCATAGGCGATCCCAAGGCTTGCAAAGCGAAGCAGGATCCTGTGGACGAACAAGGAAATGCACAATACAGATAAGTATTGGATTATTTTGCTTATGAATATACATGTGTATATGATTTGGTTATGATGTTTTAAGCTCTTGTTTTAGAAATAAAACTGATGAGAATAAACTAAACATGTGAATCTATTCAATGTTTGGATATAGGTATCACTGGAAGCAAGGACTATGAGAGCATCCTAAAGGTGCATGTGGACATGTGACTGTCCTGGAGAGCTCGGAATGAGCGGTAATGAAAAAGGTGCTAGTAAGACTGTGGAGGTCCTAGCAGCCAAGAAAAACCATGTGGAGAGACTCCATGGTTTAGAGGTCTGGAATAGACCAAAGACACTAAGTGTCATGACCAAGAAGGATTGGTCCAGCATTCAAGGTGAAGTGAAAGAGGCTGACAGCTGAAAAGCCACAGCGGTGGTGTGGGTTCCAGGACGGAACAAAACAAAGAGGGGAAAAACTCTTGCTGCTCTCTCTTGCCCTTTTAATTATATATATATATATATTTATGCATTGTGAAAAACAAAAGATTCTTGAATGCATTTATGACTGGAAATGGAATGTGTATATTTGCTTAAAGTAAATTGTGAATGTTGGAATACTTAATTCCTTGCCCAAGAATGGACATGAATGAGCTCATGTGCCTGTTGGGAAGGCATGAAAAATATGAAAGTCTGCTTGATGAGACTTGGACTGTCATGCTGATTGGGTAATTAACTGACTGATTTTGATGTCTATATTATGCTTGGTCTGACAGAATTTCAATGGTGCATTTCACAGGTGAGAAAAGTGATACCGGGTGGTGCACATTGATCATGGCAGCAAATCAAAAGTTGCTGGACTTAGCTGGAAGTCTCCTTCAAATGATTGCCAAGACCCAAGAAAATATTGGGGAGATGCTCAAGATACAGAAAAGGCAGAATGAAATGAACCACCAGATTTTGCAAGACTCTATTGGTTTGCAAATGGAGGTGAAAAGCCTTCTGGGAGCAATCGACAAAAGAAAGGAAGGTGGATCAGCGATGGGACATTTGTCCAAGCGACCCGATAAGAAACATTCCAGGCATGAAGACTCAAAGGAAATTGAGCAGGTAAAGATGAAGCAGCCAGTGAAATGTTGGGAATGCGGAGTACATCATTTACGCCGGGGCTGCCCAATGAGGGAACATGATGAGGGCAACAGTCGCAAAGTTCCTAGACTTCGGAATAAGCTGGAAGCTGAGAACCAACATGACAAGTCCGTGGAAGCCAAGGGGCTTGGTCTTGCATGTTCATAGTGAATAGTTGAATGTGGGATAGATCTGCAAAATTTTGAAATTTTGATGTGCAATTGTATATGTATTCCTATGTATTGGAACAACGAGGACGGTGTTATTCCAAGGGGGAGGGGAATGTCACACCTCGGTTTTGACCCCATTTGCATGATGTACATAATGTAATTAATCGTGGTGAGGAGCTAAAGGAAAAAAATCCCCACCATCGATTTGGCTGTGTATGTTTCGGCAGTGGGGATGGTTGTCGATGGTATATCGTGCTATCCGACACATTATAGTTTGACATCATGTAAATACGCACATCAAATAAAATAAACCACAACCAGCTACGGCAGTGCAACGTTAAAATGAAAAGGGCATGATTCCAAAGGATAAGGGTGTGGGGGATGTCCAACATTGGTCTTGGGGGGGGGAAGCCTTGTGTCATCTTCCCTTGTCTCATCCAACCTCTTTAATGTCATGTTTTGTTAGTTGGGGCAGTTAATGCTAAGTGGTGGTGGGTGTGGCAGGACTGTCCATCCTTGCCCACGTGCCCACTCCACCAGCGGATTCTTCCTCTTCACGTCGCTGGGGGCAGAGGGGCGAAATTCCATTCTTTCTCCATTCCTCCATGTTGTGGTCTGTTCATTCCTCACGTAGAGGCCGCTGTCTGTTCTTCCTCACGCCTGGTCTTCACCTTCACGATTGTGGTCTGGGGAATTGGGATCCTCACGCAGAGTCGTGGTTGTTCACCTTCACGCAGGAATGGCCGCGTCTTTTCTTCTCACGCATAGGAATTTCTGTGTTGGATTTCCTCACGCAGGGAGCGGGTGAATTCGTGGCTATCACTCAGGATTTTTGAGTGCAGGAGCCATTCACGCTCAGGGCTGTGTGCTGTGTGTTCCATACCGGTTTCAGTGGTATGTATATGTCTCCTTGCCAAGTGTGGTCGTGTATGTTGTCTATTGTGGTCTGCGTTTGTGTTTTCCTCTGTCAGTGCTAAGGAGTCCAATTTCTTCTCCCATTTTCGGACTGTGTGTGGGTTTCTTCCATGTTTTGCCTGGCTGTGTCTTTTCCTTTGCGCACAGGCTAGGAGTTTGTTCCATTCCCTTTTTCTGTCTGTGTAACCTTCTTCAACGTTGCGTTGAGGAGCTGTGCGCTGTGGATTCGTGGATGTTGGGTGACTGCTGAGTTTTCCCTGTCCACGCTAGGAGTTTGGCTTCTCCTTTGTTTTGAGACTTTGGATTGTTGCCATCACTCATTTTGATTTTGGGTTGTTGATATACCCTGGTTTTGGGTTGTTGTTGAGTTGTTTTGGCCACGCTAGGGCCAAGAATAACTCTGAGTTGTCTTGTGGATTAAGCTGTGTTTCACCTATTGGTTGGGATTGTCGCCTGGTTGTCTTTGCCTTCTTCATAGAGCTGTGAAGGGATTGTTTTGCTGCGATATGCAGTGGTTGGTCTTCGAACTGTTGTGAGTGGGATTAGAGGCTGGGTATGCTTGAGAAGGCTGGTGTTGTGGCCACCAGCTTAGCATTAGCCTTTCCTAGCTCCTTGATGACCTGGTGAATCCCAACTGTGTTGGTTTGCTGCTTTGTGAACCTTGGCTATGTGTAAGCTTGCATTGACCCTTAGTCCTTGAGGAATCATGCCCAGCTTGGGGGTGGCATTCTTGCTGAGAGATTGATGAGCACGCTGGCCTATGGTTGGGTGGAACGTTGCAGCGACGTAGCTGGTTGCAAGGCGAGTTCTTCATCAAAAGATAGGTACTGCTGAATATTTCATCTCTGCAATTTAATCTACTATTCCATGAATTATGATGAACATGTTAGATGCTGGAATGTATATGTGTGTTGCTTCCACTGAATGTTGAATAACTATGTATCTTCGTATGTTCTATGCATCTTAGTATGCATTTGTATGTTGAAGAATTATGAATCCTTGTATGATGGATTATGCATCTGGTTATGTATCCTTGTATGCATTATGATAAGTTTTATTTTCAGCATTGATGTTTGTTCATGTTCTTGGGGTTGTTTGCCCAAATGTATTGGTGTTTGGTCGCGTCCTCGTTGTCGGTCGGAGGGTCGGGGACGTGACATGTTCATTCTAACTAGCCTAAATTTAAGCCTCAAATAAAAGTGTTTTATACTTTAAATCTCCCTCTCATCCTTGATTTGGAAAGCATACTAAGATTACCATGTTGATTTTTCCCAGAAAATATTTGACCATTTTAGATATATTTGTCAATCCTTGCATGCAAGTTCATTATTCAAGAAAGTTGTGGAAGGAGTTTTAAATCATTCAAAAAAAATTGCTAGCAAGCTAGAGAAACTACAGCAATTGGAGCAATGAATCATGATCGGTGCCTTTGAATGTTGTTACTGTAAGTTGCATATTTTGGAATTTTTATTTGTAAAAAAATAAACATTATGTTTAATGTGAACATATCATCCCAATAGGATGAGGATAAATTATCAATAATTGTAACAATGTCAAAATGACATTTTGATTATCAAAGACTTTTATGTTGTCTGATATTTTGGATTCTTATTTGTATATATTAAGATCAGTTTCTTCTTCTACCGCACTATATAATATCATAAAATATTACATTATTGATTAAATATATGAATTATTTATATTGTGACTATGAAAAAATGTATAATCAACACGCTTATCAAAACACAATTAAAATATTTAAAAAATATTTAAAAAATTATAATTAATTCAAATGTTAAATATATGACTGATTTACATGGTTACAATGAACAGATGTGTAATCAACTCACATGTCCAAATGCAATAAATAAAATATAAAAATAGATATTTTTAGAATGAATATTTGATTCTCGAATGATTAATTCGAAAATTGTAATTTTAAAAAAAACTATATTTGCATATCTGCAACATGGAATCACCACTAAACCATACACAATCTATTTACTTCAACTAACCAGTGTGTTTTACTCGTTTCAATAAATCGATGCCTACTCAAATTTTAACCATCAATGCTCTTTTACATAATAAACGCATTGGATCTCTTTACATATCATAAGCGTCGATGTTTTTTTGGGATAATATATGCATCAATTATCTTTTCATACAAAATACGCAACAGTACCTATATAATACAACGTCGGCACCAGTTCGGATATGAATGTTATACGCATTGATGGTGTTAAAATATAATATAAACACCTATATGTATGCATTAAATTGTACGCACCAGTGCATTAATAATGAATGTAGGCATCAGTGCGTATATAAACAACACACCCGTGTTGTTACAATATAATACAAGCATTGGTATGTCTACATTAAAATATACACAACAATGCAGTAACAATGAATGTATGCGTCGATGCTTATATACATAAACACATTGGTGTTATTACAATATAATATAAGCAATTGTATGTTTGCATTAAAATATGTGCACTGGTGCATTGACAATGAATATACGCACCGGTGTGTATTGTTTATAAAAGATGTACTAGTGCATTATAAATTAAAGAGCACAGAAAAAAAACCACCTCGCCTAAAACCCCCAACCATCCAAAAAAAATTAGTTATAGAGAATATATTTTATAACCTCTACTACTAGACACGGAGGTTGTAGGGAATTTTTTTTGACATTTTTTGTCAATCTTGTAACACTAAAAACCTCCACTATAACATTCGCTACAAGGTGTTTTCCTTGTGGTGATTGTATTACAGTGTTATGGTTAGTTTGAGTGCACTTATTTTGATTTATTTTCTCCCAATATGTGCATTATATTCATCATTTTCCATTGATTTGTTGTTACAATTGTTTTTAGGATCTCAACTCAACCATTTTAAGTTTTATTTAGATTCAACAACATTCTTAATTATTTATAGAAAACTCAAGAGTGGGTCTCTTATGTGTTAATCATCTTGGACTTTGGACTTTGTGCAAATTTATTGGATTAGATGACAACATACATCCATAGGGACACCCCTTGAGATTGGAAAGCACTAATGTGAACAGAGAGGCACAGAGATTGGAAAGCACTAATGTGAACAGAGAGGCATCTAATATGGACAAGGACCATAATTATTATGCATATTTGTTGGTGCATGTTTGTACAATAATTGCGCCGAGAGGCGCTCTACAGCCCAGTATGGGGGAGATCTTGTAACGTTATGTAACATTACGTAACGTTACGTAGATGTCGGCTATAAAAAACAAAACTTTTAATTATCTTCCAAAATAAATGTCGGCCACCAAAACAGCCTAATATGGGAGAGATGTTGTAATGTTCCTACCTAACAAAATAATAACAAAAAAATAAAAAATTTAATTATCTGCCATAAAAAATGTCGCTGAGAAAAACAACACAATATAGGGGAGATGTTGTAATGTTTCTTCTTAACAAAATAATAAAAAATAAAAAATTGAATTATTGGCAAAAAAAATGTTGGTAGCACATGGTTTTAAAACCATGTGCAAGGCCTCCTAAAAAACCCATGGTTTTATTGTACATGGTTGTACATGGTTTAGGAGGTAGTTGCAAATGGTTTTAATACCATGTGCAAGGCCTCCTAAACAACCCATGATTTTAGGAGGACCTTGCACATGGTTTTAAAACTATGTATAGGGGAGATGTTCTAATGTTCTTTCCTAACAAAATAAAAAATAATAAAAAACATTATATGCAGCCATAAATAGTATTAAATATTGATAATAAAAATATTATTCGTAGACCTTAAATAAAAAGATGTGCCTTCTAGTCTTGAATGCAATACTTAAGAAGAGGTCTGCACCTCCAAAGATTTGATCCCTCTCGGCGCTTGATAGAGCCTAGGATTTGGATCTATGCTTGTAGTTATCAAGTTCACCCTATGAAGAATCTCGAACAATTGTTAGAACTAGAGGAAAAAAACATTTGTAATAGATGACAAATGGTGTTACTTAAGGTTACTTGCCTTCTGGACAAAAAGCAAATCAACTTGTTTTTCTAGATGTTCAAATTCCATTAGTGGAAAACCATTAAGAGCTTTTGTTAAACACTACTTATTAACTAACAACTATGATTTGTTTTATGCCACTTCTTGGAAACACAGGACTCTTTCATAAACTATGTTTTCAGATTATGAACGTGTAAAGAAGTTTCTATATTTTTTTTCAGATGGAAAGATCCACGGGAAACCCAGCAATACTTCCCCACATTCGTGGATGGTAGAGGTGGTAAACCGTCGGCCATCCTAGCAGAAGGCCTAACCCCAGAGGACTCAAGGCTCGAACCCGTGACCTCCCCCCGAACCGAGAGAGTGTGCGCACGTCTTACCAATTGAGCTAACCCTTGGGGCTAAAGAAGTTTCTATATAAGACTATATAAGAAGTAAATAAGGTACCAACAAGGAAAAAGGGAATTGTCATATATAGAATCAATGTAGCAAAGATGGAAGGAAAAAGGGAATTGTCATATATAGAATCAACGTAGCAAAGATGGAAGGCAGTAAAATAAATAATTTAAAAAACATGACACCTTTCACATGTTCAACATAGTAAAATAAATAATTTAAAAAACATGACACCTTTTACATGTTCAACATAGTAGAGAGGCAAGCCACAACAAAACAAAAGACATGACAATTTTACGTGTTTTACAACCTTACCACGCCCATGTGAAAGGAGCTCAATAATATGCTAGTTTATATGGCAAATCCAAAATATATCATAGAAAAAGTTTTATCAGTAATTGTTGGTACTATAACTGTACCGTAGACTTAGCCCTATATTTTTGTTTTTGTTCCCTTTTAAAATCTTTTAGTCTTTGTTTTAACCTTTTTAAAATATGCTAGATTTTAGGTGTTTTTTTATGCATTTATTTTTATTAATAAGTTTAGTAGGTTTCTTCTTGGATATTTCTTTTAATGGTTTTTATTATATAAATTTGTATGATCTTGAATTTTATTTTAAGAAAATTATCTAAAATGCAAGAAGTGTTCCAATTTGAAACATTCGAGCAACAAGTTATAAAGGAGTAGTATGGTTTTGCGCTACCGGAATGTCACAAAGGGAAATAATTTGAATTTCGCAATAACTAAGTAAGCATTGAGCGGTATAGCCTTGGGAAGCGAGGTTCTCCGTTATGAAACATTTAGTGAACCTGTCCACAGTATAATTTGATGTAACACCACTAAAAATCATTAATTGACATTTCCCACGATTAATGATTCATCCAAATTCGAAATATCTCAATTTGAATTTCATGCAACTCTTATGACATTTGGAGATTACCTTTGTGTTGAAGTCTATGTTGATTTACAGTTGAAATTGAGCATGGGTTTTTCAGTCATCAGTCGTCAAGATGAAGAAGACAGGTGGTAAGCTGCATAGGTTTGAGCCTATTAACACTAAGTGGGTTGAAAAACATCCCCACTATGTGAAGATGCTAATATATGCAAGGTGGTTTGCTCTCTTTGAAAAGATCATAGGTTATAATGTGGAGGTAAAACGACAGTTCGCTCATAAGTTCACAAGTGCACGCAGGTTAATTTTGATAGCCTGAGTTTTGAAGTATCAGAAGCCTCTATTGTAGAAGCAACTAGGTTACCTACTGAAGGTGATTAATGGTTTAAGAAATTTCCTTTTGAAGTCGGTTTGAACTTATTTCTCTTGCAAGTGCATGAAAGTCTAGATTGGAGCAAAGGAATTCATCAAAATATACTTAAAGAGGAATGGAGGGAGGTGTTAAGTATTATACAACGATATATTACTTGTGATGGCAGATTTGCCAAGATTTACAGGTATCATCTCGGGTTCCTTCTACATGTTGCAGGCATGTCAAAACTTAATTTACCCTTTTACTTGTTAAAGAGTTTGTATAAAATGGCAACGTGAGTTAGGAATCATCCAAACCATACTTCTCATATTATTTTTCATCATGGGTTAATTAAATTACTAGTGCTCAATGAGTTGAGGAAGAAAAATTGGACCAGATAACATTTCCTCTTTTGGTAAAGGTTTGAAGTTGAGAAATCAGAGGCCCTAGATAAACAACATGTTGAGAAGGGAAAAGAGGAAAAAATTCCTTCAGCATAGAAGAGAGTGGTTTCTACTTCCAAAAATCAGAGTCAAGATATCCAAGGGACGTCTAAACAACACAAAGGCAATCCTAGGGGGATGCACAACAAAACTTTGAAGAATCCCATCCAAAAGAGAAGCCTGCTACAGAACAAGTTGCAGAGAATGATCAAAATAAGCAAGATGCTAAAGATGAAGACACGGTTGTAACAAGTCCCAGGACACCAAGTGACTTAGAAGAAAGGTCAATGATTCGAAGAATGAAATAATGATTGACGTTGAAGAATCTTCAAGTGAGGAAGACACCAAGTCTAAAAGAGTTGAAGGGATGTTGAATAAAACCCTGAAGAATATTGAAGAAATTCTAAAAAAGGTCCCTAAAATAATAGGAGAGAAACATGTGAACAAAGTGAAGAATGTTATCCAGAATTTTGATGAAGAAGTGAGCTTGAATCCTGCAATTCCTTCGCACAAAATAGAGTATATTGATGCATAGTATTTAGAACAAAAACTTGGTAATCAAGAATCTCTTGCAAATAAAGATCAAGTTCAGATTGAAACAAATCATATTTTAAAGGTTCTTATAGATGAGATGTAGGTAGAAGAGGAATCAAAGGTAGAGTACTTAAAGAAATCCCTCCGGCACTATGAGTCACGAAATGCACATTTGAATAACTTCAATGATCAACTAGTACAAGCAAATCGAATATTAAGAGAGGATGTATAGGAGATTAATACAAATTATGCATAACTAGTTCAAGTTGTTGAAGAAGTTGTGAGAAGAATAAAATTGGCACAAGAAAAGAATGAAGATCTCGGTAAGTAGAATCAAGAACTTCAAGAGAGGCTTCAGGCTATGGAGAAAGAATATATGCGGCTGCAATGAAGATCCCAAGTGTTAGATAGATTAACTATATTGGTTGAAGCAACTCATGGCATATAGCACAATCAGATAATACTCTAATCATGCACGTGGCAGTCAAAGTTTTGAAATGGTTCAAGTATTCTACCTCATCGAAGTGAACAAGTGGCCTAAAATACTCTCAGCTGGAAAATAGTCATAGTTTTAGTTTTGATCCGGATTTATGCAGGAACGCAACAGAATACACAAATAACCATAGAAACAAATATGCAGCAAAAATAACACTTCATTTCATTAATCAAAGAACTGAAACTTGTTTACATAAAGAATGGAAATAAACTAGCTAGAGTGTTGGTAGGTTATCTCTGCAAGAGATGTGGCGGCTACATGCCTCTGAACTCCCTGTTACAATGAGGCTTGAAGGCATATATATTATTGAGAGACAATGGAAACCCTACACATCCAAAAACCTAACCCTAGGAGGTGAAACGCCAGAATGTGGGCCCCGTTGGGTAACTTGGTACATCAATTTCCCAGGGTCGTAACTTTGGCATACTACCTCCATTTGACGCGCATGATACATCGTTAGAAAGATCTCTTCAAGGACTACATCTAGAAACATTAAATATCAAGCCCAAAATGGACTCATATTTTCTTGACCATTCGATGTCAAAAAAACGTCGTTTAGGGCCTCAAAACAACTCCGAAAGTTTAGGACCCAAAAATTGCCAAAAATAGTAAATTGTGCTACAATTAAGGAAACTGGAAAACTGAAAGAAACAGTGGTGGGGGTCCAAGTGGAATAGGTGGGTGGCCACCAATATCCTCCTAGATCAAGTTTTGATCTATATCATTATCATCAAATTTAAATCTTTCTTTTTCTTTTTTTGGATGCATTCGATCCTAAAAGTTTGGATCTGAAAACTATTTCTAGACCTATGTATGATTATAAGTGTAAAAACTGAGATAATAGAAAGGGTTGGTCATTGAGAGGGTCGAGAGAGTGAATTTTGGGTCTAAAGCAAAGTCACTTTGAATTGTTGTAAGCTTTGTTTAAATACTATTTTGAAGATGAATTATATATATAGTGTGAGTCATCTTGACTTTTAATAAATTTTAAATGCATGCTAAGTTCGTTTGATTTGTCTCTGTTTTTTAATTCATCTATGATAAAGTTCTTATCATAAATGCTCATATTTGGTTTGTGTATTTACATATCTTTTAATCAAAAAGTGTTTATCTTTAAAACTATCTAAGACCTGGTGTATGGGTGTAGTGTGCGTCTTATATATCTAATAGTTAAATTGGTTCAGTTTGTATCTATGCTTTATCTTTTTGGATCTTTAAAATTAGTTTCTTTGAGATATCAATTTTTGTTTTATATACCTGTCAGAATTGTTGAGCTCTTGAACCATCTATCTTATTCCAAACCTAAAACAAAATGCATACAATCCTTAAACTTAAATCCTTTCAATTTGAGATGCTTGGGATTTGTACACTTGTAGTCTAGTACAAACATCTTTCGGTGTCGTTGTCGAGGAATGAAGGTAATCATTTTCCCTAGGTATTGACATCTTTATCTATGATTTTGATGGTGAACAAAATTAGAATATTTAAACAGACTACACTATTCACCTAAAATTTGGAAAGTCATTTATGGCTTCTAAAGCGATGGGAAATAGAGGTAATCCTTGTTCACCCAACATTCAACCTAGATATCATCTAGAGAGAATCATTCAAGAAGCTAGAGCTTAGAAGATAGCAAGTTCTAGTTATGCAGTTGATAGTCAGAATACAAAAGAGAAACTTAAACCAGAACCTTCTATTTTGTTATCTAATTTATAAATATTTCCATCTGAAGAATAAGTTAGACTAAAGACAAAATCTTCCCAGAATCATGAATTCCTTGAACATGATACTATTTTGAATCATGCTTGAGCTTTGATTGAGTCAACCTATTCTAAACTCACAGGCTCTGAAAAGTATTTAGACTTTGATTTCCCTCAAGAAACTACTTGTCAAGCTCTTATACTACTAGCATTGAAGAAGAGGGTGTTATCCCTGATTGGAAACAATTTTTATCTGTTACTATACCAAAGCATCAAGACTTTGATTCAAATTCACAAACTATTACATACAAGGCTTTCACTAATCCTTTGTCTTCAGTTGAAATTAAAGAGGAATCCTCACATCCTAAAGGGTTTGGTTTGTTTGAGTCATATATTCCTAAGTCTAGCATTTACATACCTTTGACCAGCAAAACCAAAATTCCTATATCTTCTCAGAATCAGTCTATACCAACACAATTTGTACCACTTCAATCTTAAACAACTTAGTCCTCATCAGTTATGGTAAGATCCCAACCTAATAGGATGAATGCTATTGTTTCTACTCAATATGCCCCATTAGTTTTTCCCCAAGCTCTTAATGCACTACCCAGTAATGAATATCATAAATATCTCCCAAGGTTTAATGGACAAGGTAAGGTAACAACATAAGAACATTAGAGTGCATAATTTAGTTATTATGGCAACCAAAACATTGAGCATGAAGATGTATGGATGTGTGTTTTTGTTTAGAGCCTGGATGGAGAGGTTAGGAAATGGTTGAGGGAGCTACCAGTTGGTTCTATAAATGGGATAGAATCTTTATAAGAGACATTCATGAAATAGTGGGGGTGCATAATGATTTCCTCTATTATATAACATAATTTGGGGCATTGAAAAGAAAGCCAGATGAATCAGTCACTGATTTTACAAAACGGTTTAATAAAATGTATGGAAAAATCCCGACAGAGATAAAGAAAACCGAAACATCAGTAAAACTCACTTATGTTAATGCCTTTAATGTTGATTTTTCCTTGCTACTTAGAGAAAGGATATCCCCCATTCTTGAAAATACGTAGGAGGCAGCCTTAGAACTGGAGTCAAACTTGATGGCAGTAGATAAACTTAAAGTTAAATCACAACATCTAGAGGGAGAGAAAAACAAGAAGGACGTGGGACCGTCTACTTCAAGTACAAAAGCAACCGAACACAAAATTGATGAAATGACTAAGCTCATCAAGAGTTTGTAATCTAAAATCACCAAACTGGAAATGGAGAACAAATCTCGGAACATACTTGTTCAAGAGGGAGATGACCCAAATCCAAACTTAGTTCAAGCGACCCTTTGTTCTTAGGTTTTTGCCTAGGGAAAGGAGAAATAATGATGACCAAAGAGTGTAGCCTCCTTTTCAAAATAATATGGTAGATGAAACTAAGGAGATATGATAAGTTGAGATGGAAGATCCATATCAAGAAATTAATCATTTAGAAGAATAATCTTCATGTGGTTATCTGACTATTTGATTATCAACATTTTGTGTGTTTTCATCAGAACATTATTGGTTGTTATGAGCATAATGCTTCAGGTCCAGTGTATTGATCCATTTTTTATCAAACTGCCCCATAAAATATTTACGATATAATATCTAGAGAAAACCAAGTACCTCAGAATCAAAAGAAAAAAGTTCCCACTCTTGTAAAGCAAGTGCCTACAATTACTTCTGAAAAGAAGCAAGCTCAGCAAACCAACTGAGATAATCCTATGGAAACTAAAGAAATAAGTAAAACCCTGTCTAGATTTAATTTTGAACATGAGATTAGAAAAATTAAAATTCATGTTCCATTAACAGAGCTTATGAAAATTCAGTTGTATAGGGAGGCTACTCTTAAGTTTCTTAATTCACAAACTAGTCCTATTCCTTCATATGTTGTCAATTTACAGGATGAGCACCCCACTATTATTTTTGGTCCTAAATCACTTAACAAGTCTGATGATAAATCAGATTTTCCTCCACCGTCTTATATCACACCTACTGTCCATGATAAGATGTTACATAATTTTCTTTTGGACTCCAGTGCTTCGCACAACCTCATGCCTAAAGTTGTCATGGAATCCCTAAGGTTGTGCATTATCAAACCTTATCATGACTTACATGCCTTTGATTCGAGAGCAGTCAAGTGTCTTGGGGTCATTAGGGATATTGTTGTTAGTCTTGCAGAGTTTCCCATGGAAAGTGTCTTGATGGATGTTGTTAGTGTTGATTTGCACCTAAGTAGGGAATGCTTCTGCCAAGAACTTGGGAAAAGAGAGTAGGTGGTACTTTGCAAATGGATCTTTCCTATGCCACTATTCTGGTGTTTAGTGGAAGACATAGAATATTGCACATGGAGGTGCATCTTGATTATTTGGTAAGTGATAATGATAATCCAACAAATCACCCCATTTATGGAGTTGAAGAGGACATGGGATCTTGTATGTTGCATTTAAATGATGACACTGCAAGTATTTGCAATTTGAGAAAGAGGTGTCAGTTCATCGTAGTGTTGAAACTCAAGACACTTTATGGTAGATTTACTTTAATGGATCATCATCCAAAGAAGGAGCAGGGGCAGGAGTGGTAATGATTTCTCCAAGTGATGAAATAATTTCTTTAATGTATAAGTTAGAGTTTCAGGCAACCAATAATATCGTTGAGTATGAATCTTTGATACTTAGTTTGAGTGTTGCTAAAGACTTAAATATTCAACAATTGTTTGTTTTTGGTGATTCTGAGTTAGTAGTTCAATAGGTGAAAAATGTTTAGCAAGTAAGATGACAATTGTTAAAGGTCTATAGAAATGTAGTATGGGATCTTATGGATAATTTCTTTCTAGCATTTAACATGTCTTTCATTCCTAGATATCATCATGAAACTGTAGATTCTTTGGCTTTAGCAGCCATCTGTTTCAAAGTCCCTAAAGAAACTCAGCTTAGGTATCCAATTGAAGTCAGGTATCAGCCTTCAATCCCAGATAATATTAAGCACTGGAGAGTATTCCATGATGATGAGTAAATCAAGAAATGTTTGGAACTCACATGTGAGTTCTCCACATAATTAATAGACCAAGATGAAGATATTGCAGTAAATGATGGTGCTTCTTATTTTAAGAATTCAATTGGTATTCATGATATTATTGAGTTGAAGGGAATCTTCATCCCAAAGGGTCTTATACCTTTGGAGAGATTGTTTTCTCACAATGATACTTTATTAAAGCCAAATGTACAGCTACTTGAGGAGAATGTTATAAGATGCAATATTGGTACTATGGATGAACCTAAATTAGTCAAGCTCTCCAAAGCACTCTCAAACGAGCATAGAAGGAGATATATAAAGTTGATGAAATAATTTGCAAATATATTTGCTTGCTCTTATGAAGGTCTGAAGACCTATGTCACCAATATCATTCGGCACAATATTCCATTGAATCCAAATACAAATCCTTTCATACAGAAGCCAAGACGTATGAATCCAACATTGCCAGCAATTATCAAAAAAGAGGTTAAAAAGTTGTTAGATGCAAAGATCATTGTACCTCTTAGATACTCAACCTAGGTAGTGAACTTAGTCCTTATGCATAAGAAAAATAGTGAAATAAGTCTTTGTGTATATTTTTGTAACTTGAATAGATGCCCCCTCAAAGACAATTATCCATTGCCCAAAATTGACTAGATTCTACAAAGAGTGGTGGGTGCTCAAATAATATCTATAATCGATGGCTTCGTTGGGTACAATCAGATAACTGTGAATGTATATGACAGAGAGAAGACAAATTTTACCACTCCTTGGGGAACATTCATGTATGACAAAATGCCATTCGGTCTCATGATTGTTGGTGCAACTTTCTAGAGGGCTATGGATATAGCCTTTGTTGGTGAGAAAGAAAGGTTTTGTGGTGATCTATCTGGATGATATTGCAGTCTTATCTAGGTCTAATGATGAACACCTTAAACATCTAAGACAAACTTTCCTTAAGTGCAGGAATTTTGGGTTGTCCTTGAACCCAAAAAAAATCTCACTTTGATATGCATGAAGGTAAGCTCCTTGGTCACATAGTTTCAGCTGAGGGAATTAAAATAGATCGTAACCGTGTTAATTATATATTGAAGATTAGCATTCCCAAAAATAAAAATAAAAATCAGTCTTTTATTGGGAAAAATAATTTTTTGAGGTGGTTTATTCCTAATTTTGCAAAGATTATTAAACAAATTACAGGATTGTTGAAGAAGGATTAGGAGGTAAAATGGACAACTGAGGTGAGGACACCATTTAAGAAGATAAAGTAGGCCCTTACTGAAGCTCTATTATTGGTAAGTCCAGACTTTTCGAAAGAATTATTAACATTCTCCTTTGCATCTAAGGATACAATAGCTACAGTTCTTTTACATAAGAATTATGAAGGTTTGGAGAAACTTATCTATTTCTTTAGTAAAACTTTGAGAGATTCACAGCTTAAATATACTACATTGGAAAAAAAATCTTATGCTTTGGTCAAAGCTCTAAAAATTTTCAAAAATTATTTATTGCATTCAAATATTTTAGCATATGTACCTAACGCTCCAGTTAAAGAAAGTCGACTATATCTTAATAGTGGGGAAAAGAGGGGGCGTTGGATAGTCAAACTTATGGAGTATGATGTTGAAATTTGGTCTACTAAGCTGGTAAAAGGGCAGGGTATTTCCAGGTTTCTATCAGACTTAAATTGTGAGGCTTTGGGACTGAATTTGGTGTTAAACCAATCATCACAAGCATAATTGCAATCAAAACAAGAGAAATAATGGGTTTATAGCAGGTATGCATAGTATCCTTGTGACCTGAATTTATGTGTGAACAAAATGAAAGAAAAAACACATAATCATTAACACAGACATTTTTTAGTGAAAACAGAGATACATTAAACACATATTCCATTAAATAGCAGAAATAGAACAGACTGTAAATATAACAGCTAGAATGGTGGTAGTTATCTCTGAGAAGATATGTGGCTGCTACGATCATGTGTGCCAAGTTGAATACAAAATCATGCCAAAAGGGACTATTTATAATAAGCATGAGGGTGAGAACCCCAAAATTTCAAGACATGACCCTAGAAGATGAATCGTCATAAAGTTTGTGGCCCCACGGTGGTTAGTTGAATAGTCAACTTCCTGGGGTCATAACTTTTGCATATGATATCCGCTTTGGGCACTCAATAGCTTGTTAGAAATATATATCCAAGATTTACATCCTCCGATGAGGCCAAATGCGTGATGTTGGAAATCATTTGGCCACTTGAATCGCCAAAACACGTTGTTTAGGGCCTCAAAACGACCCCGAAAGTTTGGGACTCGAAAAAACGTAGAAAAATAACTAGGAAAATGCCACAACAGACAATTGTTTTGAGCCAGTGGAATAGGTGGGTGGCCACCAATCTCCATGTAGATCACCTTGGTACAATGACATAGTATATTTTCTTTTATATCTGTAATGTCCATTAGATTTAGATAAAAGGAAGTGTCGGTCATTTAAACTTAAAGCTATGAAATATTGTTAATTGATTAAACCTTATATTGGGAAGATCCTGGAGGTATGATTCTTAGGTGTTTGGATAAATATGAAATCGATATGATTACAAAAAATTTACATGGAGGAGCTTGTGGAGGACACCGATTCTGAAAAGTTGTTTCCTTTAAGATCTTGAGGGCATGTTATTATTGGCCTTCGTTGTTCCCTGATGTGTATGCAAAGGTAAGATCTTATGTTGAGTGTCAAAAGTTTTTAAGTAAGGAAAAAAATTTATCTCTTCCTTTAAAACCTATTGCAGTATATGCACCCTTTCAACAATGACGGTTAGACTTCATAGGTGAAATCAACCCTCCTTCAAGTGGTCAACATAAATATATATTGACAGCCATTGATTTTTTCACAAAATGGGTAGAAGCGATTCCCACTAGGAAGGCAACTGATAAGATAATAATAAACTTCCTAAAAACAGAATATCCTCAGTAGGTTTGGTTGTCCTAGGAAGCTTCTGATTGATAATGTTTCAACTTTTATGTCTCGTGAGATGGTGCAGTTTTGTGAAAGGCATAATATTGTTCTTAAGCACTCAACACCTTATGATCACAAGGTAATGGATTGGCAGAGTCCACCAATAAAAACCTAATTAATAACATCAAAAAGTTGTTCATTCATAAAAAGAGAGCTTCGAACATCCTGCTGAAGTATTCTCTCTCGGCAGATAGAGTTACAACCAAAAAAACCATTGGTACATCTCCTTTTCAGCTTGTTTATGGTACTAAAACTATTTTTCCTATTCAATTGGCTTTACCAATGATGAAATTTATGTAGAATGGTCTGAAAGAACCAAATGAAATTCAGAGATGAATTTTTTTGTTGGTTCAAGTATAGCAAGAGAGGGAAATGTTGGCAAAAAAGGCACAAACATACAGAAACAAGGTAAAAGCAAGGTTTGATAAACAAACTAAAGAACAAACTTTTCTTCTTGGTCATGTGGTACTCATATGGGATGCACAAAAGAATGACAAAAAGAAGCATGGGAATTTTGACAACATGTGGTTGGGTCCATTTAAAATTTCAAAAATTATGGGAAACAATACTTTTGTGCTGCAAAAAATGGAAGGAGAGGAACTTGTAGGCCTAGTGAATGGGCAGTTTCTAAAACATTTTCACATTTACTAAGGTCGTGGGTGACCTAATTTCATTTATATACCGTTGAATTTTTATCTTTTTATTGAATAAGACTCCAACCCAATGGACTTGTATAGAATTACAGTTTTCAGTTTAAAAGTAGTTACAATGTTGTCAACAATCGGTTTCAGTTTCTGGAGGCATCTAGTCTGCACATTCTTGGATCTTTACAAGAGAGACTCCATCCCCCATGGATCTAGATGTTAGTACTGTAACTATACCATAGACTTAGTCGTATATTTTTTTCCTTTTAAAATCCTTTAGTCTTTGTTTTGAGCCTTTTAAAATATGCTAGATTATATGTACCATTCTATTCTTTAGGTGTCTTTTTATGCATTTATTTTTATTAATAAGTTTAGTATGGCTTTGTTGGGGCCTGGAAAATCGCAGGTAACAACAGTAAGGATTCTCCCTAATAAATGTTCCCAATTAGCTCGTTATTGTTTAGATATACATTTTATTTTATTTTAATGTTTAAGTATGATGTGCAAATGCCTAACTAAATGCAGACGATAGAGATAGCGAGGAGGGTCACAACGTGATGCGCAAGTTATTACCTCTCGTCTTACCTCTCTCGCTTCTAAATCACAAGACAAAGAGAAACTAACTAAGACTCACTAACCTATCCCTAGTGAGAAAAACTATAATTAATGGTGAGTAATGTATTGTATTGCATGCATAAAGAAAATCACAAATAGCTATTAACATTCCTGAACACATGAATATCAATAGAAAGATGGACAACAAGATAGCTTATTGTTAATTAAAGCATTCATTACTCAATCACAAATGTGGAAATTTCACAAAATAAACATGAGTACATTCATAACATGAAAGAATTCAATAGGTTAGAATGATATCACAGTTCATGGAAACAAGCTGAAAAAAGAAATAGTTCACATTCAACCATCCCATGGCAAACATTTGAAACTCCACAAAACTTTCTCCAGCTGAAACATATAACTCTTTATTGTAAAATGAATTAGTTCTTCTTACAATAAACTTCATCAAGATAGCCTAAAAAAAGCCACTACTATCTAAAACTCTCCTATACTTATACAAAAAGCAAAAAACTCTTGGGCTGGCCCTCATTGCCTCTTGAGCTTCCCCAACCTTTCCTTTACAAAAATTTGTCCTGTAGCTTGTGCACAAAAATTAATATAATATATTACATTATTAATCAATATTCCCAAAACATTTCAATGGGAAGGCCCAGCTTGCTCATTTGTGAACTTTTTCCATGCATTAGCATCTGCTGCTATGCTTTCAAACCCAGAAGGCTCAAGGAATCGAATTTTAATCTCATACTTGGCAGCTTGGGTCTTCACACCCTCTATTCTAGCATAAATCAAGCGTAGCTGGTCCTCTAATAAGTGTATGCTCACGGCTGCATGTGCTACTTCATTTTTTAATCTCCATTCATCCAAATCCTTGACCTGCTGGATTGCTTGTTCATCCTCTTTGTATCTATCCTGCAAATGCTTTAAAAATAGTTCATGTTCAGGTAGCACCTCCAATCTCTTCTCAATAGAATTCTGACACCGATTATATGTGAAGAGTACTCTCCCGCATAATTCGTCACAAGCAGTCTTTGTCTTCTTCACTGTCTTTTTAAATTCTTCTACAACATTACTGGCGAATTCCATTAACTCATATTCTTGCTTCAATGTTTGTTGATCTTTGACGGATAGGTTTGCAGGATATTATTTATTGGTTTCTACCCAAACCATTCTTCCCTTTAGAATTTCCAACATATCCTGAGTCCTATCCAGAAAATATGAAGTGGTACTTACAATCTCTTCCAGCCTGGTGTTTATCTGCAAAACTTTACAACTTTCATCTTCTATCTGTATTTGTATATGATGGATCTTTTTTCTAAGAATCAGAAAATGCTCCTTTAAGGGTCAGATGTCAGCTTTCTGCTCCATAGCACTCTTTAGCGATGTTGTCAATAAATTCTTCTATTCTTCTAAAGCTGCTATCTGCATTTGATATTGCTTCTCCTTTTCTTCTGCAGTAGCCTTCTCTATTCCCAGCTCGATAACTTTGCTTTCCAACTTGTTCTTTTCCTCATTTAATTTTCCAAATGATAGCTGAAGATTATCTTTCTCAGCCTTTAAACTCTGATGCTCCAGCTGTAGCTTTTGTAACTCTGCCAAGGCAACTTGAGAATTTTTCTCTGTATTTTCTATAGATATTGCTAAAGCATCCTTATCTGCTTGCAGAGTTTGGCATTCTGTCCTTGAGACCTTGACTTCACCTATCATGTCTTCATATTTTCTCTTTAGCTTCTGGCTTTCATCCCTTTCTTTCTTCAAGGTTTCCTTCAGCTGAGCTACATTCTTCCGTGACTGCTCTAGATCAGTCATGATCCTATCCATATTGTCTTCATTTTCTAAGGTTAAAGCTACCCCATCCCTTGCTATTAAGCGTGGATCCTTATGAGTACCATGTAATACTCTCTTGTCCGTCACCATATTCCCTAGATTTCCTCCAGTATCTAGCTTTTTCTCGGCCCTCTTAACAATCCTCTTCTTTTCTTTGTCATAGAATATGGTATTAAAATCAAGTATTTCCTCCCCTTCGGTAGGCATGAAAGGAATCAAATCAAATTAAGATATTGAAACTTCTCCTAACATACTGCCAGAAGGAACAGTAGGCTCCAAGGGATCAAGATCGGATTGTCCTTGTTCTTGATCTGTAGGATCTTGTACTTCTTGTACATCAACTTGCTCTGTGGGATGTTTTTCCTTTTGGGGTCGTGTTAACATGAAACCCTCACTTTCTGCATGTTTCTTCTTTATCTCAACTTCTTCTTTTCTTTTCTTTTCTTCTTCTTCCTTCTTAGCTGCTTCTTCAGCAGCTTGTTTCTTTTCTTCTTCTTCAATCCTCAACCAATTCGTTGCTTCTTGTATCAATCTGCTAGCATCTTCCTCTCTTTTCTTGGCATGTTCCTCTTCTAGCTTCTTAGCTTTTTCTGCAACCTTGCCCTTTCCACCCACGGTTGTTATCTTTTGTTTGAACCTTTTCTCAAGGGCTATTATGTTCTTTGCATTGTGGAAGGTTTCCTCATCCTTGTCCCAGAAGTTAGTGTACTCAAAATGAACTCCTGCTTCTTTACAATAATTAGCTACCTTGTTTTCGAAGTCATTTCTGTGAAAGTTCATTTCTCCAAAGCGAAAATATTCTATTTCTTTAACAAACTCTGCTGCCTGCTTTACCCTTGAAAACTTATAGCTTCTAATGAAGAAGGGTACTGCACGGTACACTGCATTTTTATGTTCAAATAAAAATTTTCCTACTCCATCAATGTACATTTTTCTGATGGCCTCCTTGTGGAGTACATAATCTGTAGCATATTTTGGGAGCAAAGAAGGAGCTCTCAAACCCCCATACATCCTCAAATACAATCCATCCTCTGTCAAATAGTAACTCCCGAATTCTTGTATGACCTTAAATGCTTCCTCGGACATGCAATTACATTATGTTAGGAAAATCAGAGTATATAGGGGCGTAATGAAATGCTCACAAATCTCCCTATAATAATTGTAATACTTATGCGCCCAAAACAATTTATAAGTTGTGTATACTGGGGTTCTGTCCTTCTCCCAATTGCACTTTAAGGCAGGGAAAGCCTGAGTGCACAATATGCAATCAATTAGAATAGATCTCATGTAGAATTCATATTTCTTCTGGGATACGCCTCCCAAGGCTGCACTTATACATGCTGAAAGACTGTTTGACACTATACTAGCCCAGTTGAAGATAGTTCCTTGTGTACCAACAAAAAAGATGACCGGTATCCAACCAATCTTGAAACTTTTTCCATTTGCTCTACCAAAAATCATGTTAAGCATTAAAGCAATAAATCTGTAAGGAGCTCAGGGAGTTGAGGTATCATATTCTCCCGAAGGTCTAGTTCTGAAATTCTTCCCTGGGATCATCATCCTCTTTACAGTCTCTACCAAGTCCAGATTCACCTCCTTTAACCAACTTTCCGTTAGATAGGCCTGTGGTGAGGGTAGATGGTATGCCATAGACACATAGGCAAGGCTGTATGCAGCATAGCCTTACTTTGTAGTATTTCTAAGATCATTCTTGTCACATCTGCCCTGGGCAGAATCCAACCTATTAATTCTGAGCACGGAAACAATTCAAGCCTAGTAGCCACTTTCATCAAAGATGACTTTTCAATGTTAGCATAAATTGTCATTTCTTCAAACCTAGCATCAGGGACATTCTAGTTTGAGATCATTATGAAAATTTCTCCCCGTTTGTAATCTGGTTCTACTCCAGTTGTGGCTTTGGTGTCTTCATAGATGAATTCTACCTTGGTTATTATTTCTACCTCAGGCTCCTCTTTAGCCACCTGGGCTTTCTTCTCCTGTCTCTTTGGCATGTTGATGTAATGGCAATCCACCTGTAACAGTCATGCAACATTTTTTAGTCTAACTAACTCTATCAATTGATATAGTAATAAACAAGAAAATATACAGATCTATTCACCTCTTCGACATGCATGCTGAAAGATTTATGTCAAAAACACAATCTTTATGAACGAGGAATTTAAAAAGAAAACCCTATAACAACGCTGCCTCCTCAACCTGCCCAAACTTCACTTATCTCAAAACCCTAGTCTAAAAATTATCCTTCAATTCATACAGGCATTTTGATTTACACCAGCTTATTCCACTGCTAAATCTCAACAATAGATCCCAAACTCAAATACATCTCTATTGCACTTCCTAAACCATGCATGAAAATCGCTTCGAAAAATCCCTAATCAACTGAGCACCCTCTTGAATCCCACGGGAAAACATAGCTGAAGGAAAAACGACCTCTTGACCTCCGGTCGGCCATAAATTTTCCAAGAATAGGGTGGTGCAGACGGCGAAACACCTGTCTGCACCATGCCCTACAACCCCGTGTAAGAAACACAGGCGCATACATAACGCTTGACGGAAGACAGACTCAAACTTTCCACCAAGTGAAAACTCAAGCAATGGGCTATGCCCTTAATGAGGTAAAATATTCACAAGAAAAATGCAAGGAAGGAAAAAACCCTAACCCCTTATGCAGAAAACCTAACCTCCATCCGCTAAATGATTCAAAATCAACCAACAACACCCAAAGTAACAGGGCCACGGGTAAACCTACCTGGCAATAGCGATGTGAATGACTTGGACGAGACAAAAAACTCCACGGGTGCAAAGCAGGGCGAACAAGGTCTTGACAGCTGCACACACACAACTCTGGGCGGTTTCGACAGTGCAATATGACAAGTCATATGGCAAGATATAACACATATATATAACCTTTGACCTGGTGGGAAACCATCAGCGAGCAAAAAATAAAACCATCGGCAAAATAGTCCGAAGGATATCCGCAATAGCAAGCACGAAAAGAACTACAAACTCAGCACTATATTGTTAAAACAATATCGGACGTCGAAAGCACTATCACTATTCTCAAAACCACTTATTACTAGCCTTCCGCAACGTCGACTATAGACAACTCTACCATCCTAGTGATTACTTT
The DNA here is from genome assembly GCA_001517045.1 of Pseudotsuga menziesii. Classification (NCBI taxonomy): domain Eukaryota; kingdom Viridiplantae; phylum Streptophyta; class Pinopsida; order Pinales; family Pinaceae; genus Pseudotsuga; species Pseudotsuga menziesii. The sequence goes on from LPNX010132856.1 coordinate 422,524, forward strand.
GGGAAATGGGTATCGAGCCTTGGCAGAGTTAGATTCTTCGGACTCGACAGAGAAAACATAATGCTTTCAGATCGTTTCAGGACTAGCCCTCTGCAACGTCGACCAAGATAAACACTACAACCCTGGCTTGTTCCAGTCAACCAACTCGACAGTGGGAAAAATAAATAATCGGATATCGAAAACGAAAAGGTGAAGGGACAGCTAATTCACCGGATACATGTGGCACTAAGGAACCAAAACTTCGGCAAACAAGGTCCGAGGATAAATCAAATAAACTCCAATGCATCGACAAAAGCTTCCAAAGGCACTCGATAAGCTAGACGACTTTGCTTCCGCAACGTCGGAAGGCTAGTCCACTACGCTTCCGATATCGGAAGAATAGTTGACTAATCATCCGATACAAAAAATTAAAAGACCAAGTCTTTTTAAGGGAACTTTCTGAACTCAGGGCAACTTTGGCAATATTAAAATACTCCTAGGCCAGTTTGAAGAAAAACAAATAAAAAGGGGGGCCCTAAAATTTAAAATTTTGGGGAAATAGTTGCAGCTACAACAAGCTGTTATTCTTGAATAACTCCTTCTAATAGTATTTATCATATAAATGTGAATGATCTTGAACTTTATTTTAAGAAAAATATCCAAGGTGAAAAAAGTGTTCAAACTTGCATCGAATCATATAACTCCTTCTAATAGTATTTATCATATAAATGTGCATGATCTTGAACTTTATTTTAAGAAAAATATCCAAGGTGAAAAAAGTGTTCAAACTTGCAACATTCCAACAACGGGTTATAAAGGAGTTGTATGGTATTGCGCTACCGGAATGTCACAAAGGGCAGTAATTTGAATTTTGTGGTAACTAAGTAATCATGAAATGTTATGGCCTTGGGGAGTGAGGTTTTTCATTATGAAACATTCAATGAACCTTTTCACCGTCTAATTTGATGTGATACCACTGAAATCATTAATTGGCATTGCCAACGACTAATGATTCATCCAAATTCGAAATATCTACAACTCTTATGACATTTGGAGATGACCTTTGTATTGAAGTTTATGTTGATTTACAGTTGAAGCTGAGTAGGTTTTTTTTAGTCATTAGTCATTAAGATGAAGAAGACAGGTGGCAAGTTGCATAGGGTTGATCTTGTTAACACTAAGTGGGATGAAGAACATCCCCATTGAATGAAGACATTAATATATGCATGGTGGTTTGTTTTCTTTGAAAATACAAGGGTTATAACATGGAGGTAGCACAACAGTTCACTCATATGTTCACAGGCACATAGGTTAATTTTGATAGCCTGAGTTTTGAAGTATCAGAAGCGTCTATTGCAGAAATGATTGGGTTACCTATTGAAGGTGATCAATGGCTTAATAAAATTCCTTTTGAAGTTGATTTGAACCTATTTCTCTTGCCAAGGTATGAAAGTATGGATTGGAGCAAAGGAATTCATCAAGATATACTAAAAGAGGAATGGAGGGAGGTATTAAGTATTATACAACGATATATTACTTATGAGGGCAGATTTGCCATGGTTTACAGGTATCATCTCAGGTTCCTTCTACATGTTGCATGTTTGTCAAAACTTAATTTACCCTTTTACCTGTTAAAGAGTTTGTCTAAACTGGCAACGCGAGTTAGGAATCATCCAAACCATACTTCTCATAGCATTTTTCATCATGGGTTGATTAAATTATTGGTGCTCAATGAGTTGAGGAAGAAAATTTAGACCTAGCTGCATTTCCTCTTTTGGTCAAGGTTTAAAGTTGAGAAATCGGAGACCCTAGAGAAACAAAATGTTGAGAAGGGCAAAGAGGAAAAATGCCTTCAACGAAAAAGAGAGTGGTTTCTAGTTCCAAAAATTATAGTCATGATATCTAGGGGATGCCCAAACAACACAACGGCTATAGAAGGAAAGTCGAATGGGAAGCACAACATAAATTTGAAGAATCACATCCAATAGAGAAGCCTGCTACTTAACAAGTTGCAGAGAATAATCAAAATAAGCAGGATGTTGAAGATGAAGACAGGACTGTAACAACTCCCAGGATGTCATGTGACTTAGAAGAAAGGTTAATGACAAAAAAACCTTAATAGGGTTTATATCAGAGTCATTGCCTCCTAAGCCAAAAAAATATTTACACTCGTGCTCATATGAAGTTGTCAAATGGCGACCAAAGACTAGGGCTTCAAACAAGTTTCATATGAATATAAAAAAGTTATTAAATACCGATTTGAAGAATGAAATTATGATTGACATTGAAGAATATTCAAGTGAGGAAGACACCAAGTCTAAAAGAGTTGAAGAAATGTTGAATAAAGCCTTGGAGAATATTTAAGAAAGTCTTAAAAAGGTCATTGAAATAATATTAGAGAAAAATGTGAACAAAGGGAAGAAAGTTATCCAAAATTTTGATGAATGAGAGAGATCAAATCTTGCAATTGTTGAGCACAAAAAAGAGTATATTGATGTGCAATGTTTCGAACAAAACATTGGTAATCAAGAATCTCTTGCAAATAAGGCTCCTATAGATGAGATGAAGGTAGAAAAGGAATTAGAGGTATAGAACTTAAAGAAATACATCCATCACTATAAGTCACAAAATGCACATTTGAATGACTTCAATGATCAGTTGGTACAAGAAAATCGAATATTAAGAGAGGATCTAGAGGAGATTAATACAAAATATGCATAACTAGTTTAAGTTGTTGAAGAAGTTGTGAGAAGAAGAAAATTGGCACAAGAAAAGAATGAAGATCTTGGTAAGCATAATCAAGAACTTCAAGAGAGGCTTCAGGCTATGGAGAAAGAATAGTCACAGCTGTAAAGAAGATCCCAAGCGTTAGATGGATTAACTATATTAGCTGAAGCAACTCATGGCATCTAGCACAATCAGATAATAGTCTCTAATCATGCATGTGGCAGTCAAAGTTTTGAAATGGTTCAAGTATTCTACCTCATCGGAGTGACAAGTGGCCTAAAATACTATTAGCTGGAAAATAGTCATAGTTTTAGTTTTGATCTAGATCATTATCATCAAATGTAAATCTTTGTTTTTCTTATTTTGGATGCATTCGATCCTAAAAGTTTGGATCTGAAAACTATTTGTAGACCTTTGTATGATTATAAATATAAAAACTGAGATAGTAGAAAGGATTGGTCATTGAGAGGGTTGAGAGAGTGAATTTTGGGTCTGCGGCAAAGTCACTTTGAATTATTGTAAGATTTGTTTAAATATTATTCTGAAGATGAATTATATATATAATATGAGCTAGCTTAACTATTAACAAATTGTAAATGCATGTCAAGTTCGTTTGATTTGTCTTTGTTTATGAATTCATCTATGATAAAGTTTTTATCATAAATGCTCATATTTGGTTTGTGTATTTACATATCTTTTACTCAAAAAGTGTTTTTGTTTAAAACTCTCTAAAACCTGGTATATGAATGCAATATGTGTCTTATATATGTGATAGTTAATTTGGTTCATCCTGTATCTATGCTTCATCTTTTCTAGTCTTTAAAATTAGTTTCTTTGAGATATGAAGTTTTGTTGTAATATACCTGTCATAGTTATTGAGCTCTTGACCCATCTATCTTGCTCCAAACCTAAAACAAAATGCATACAATCCTTAAACTTAAATCCTTTCAATTTGAGATGCATAGGCTTTGTACCCTTGTAGTCTAGTACAAATTCCATTACAAACAGTAACCAAAGTAATGAGACTTTTGTAATTTACAATGTAGAAGATAAGGAATTAGAAAATCCATTACAACAATTACACCCACATTACTTTGGTGTCTAATAATTAGATAATTGGTTGGTTATTGGAAACAACTAGCATGGTATAGTTGAAAGGAGATTGTTTCTCGTGATAAATGAATAAGGGTGTGTGCATAGTGTTTGGACCCTCATTTCCTAATACCTTGATCCTAAGTTTTAAAGTTACCTTAGGAGATTCCTATAGCCACGATCTTTGACAATCATAATCTTAAGCTTATGAGCTAGATATACTTGATAATATTAAGCATTACCCATTAAATACATGATCATTTTTTCTCTATATCCCTTGGTTATGTTTAGATGCTTCATCTTATGCTTAACCATTAAATACATGATCATTTGTTTCTCTATATCCCTTGGTTATGTTTAGATGCTTCATCTTATGGTGATTATTTACTTTATTGTTATGTGTGTGATTCTATGTCCCAAGTTTTCTTAGTGTTATATAGTATGGAATCATTCCCATGACAAACTCTAGCACTTTATATTATTATGTCCTTGTGAGACATATTCTGAAAAATAATTCATATTAATCATGCATGTACTGCAAGAAACTGACGGGATGAAAAAATAGGTTGTTGAACATAATGAAATCCATGTATTTGCTAAACCCCACTGGAAAAATTAGGTTTTCAAGTGGAATGCAACCCAACTCTTTGCTAACAATTACTAGAAACAGTCCAGTGTCGAAAAGATTGCAATGCAAGCGTTTGTTCACAATTACTAAAGACACTATACTCTTGTGCAAATTGCAAAGCAAGCCTTTCACCCTATTCTATAGGCTTCTTTTAGTCTACTCAGTGCTAGAATTTGAGCACATTTAATGGGTGGTTCTATGATTTATTAAATTGTTCAAAGCAAATTATCTGTAGAGTTTTGATTATGTAAAGTACTCTTGCATTAAATTGCGTGTAAACTATTAACAATATTGTCTACCAAATTATATTAATTTCTTTCATATTTCTCTAGTTTCTTTATTATGGAACAATCTCTTCCTTGGTAACATGTTATGCTAGGTTCTACCATTAGATGATCATATGGTTGCTTCTTTCCTTTCTAAAAGTGAACCTATTCTTTTTTTTCTTTGTCTTTGTATTATTTGCAAAACGGACTAATGAAGCTCATCTACAATATTATGTTTAATCTTTGTATTCTATTACATACTTTATTTCTTATGTAATGTGTGAATTTGACAAGGGTGGAGTTGAGTTTGAAATTTCATATGCACCTTAAGGTTTTCTTGGTGGCCATATTTTGTTAAGGCATCATGTTGTTTTTAATATCTAAATGCGACTTGAAATGTGTTTTTTTGTTATGGTTGTTATTTGGATGAAATGTCCCTTCAATTTTTAGATTTTGTAATCAATATCTAATATCTAAACAAATTTGTCTTGGAATGATAGTTATATATTATTCATATTGTTATGCTTTGAGTATGCTTAAGTGTCCTCAATTTCAATATGTCATATACAAATAGTAAAAAGCAACTTTGTTGTCTAGCTTACATCCACACAACGACCATAACTAAACATGATTCTTTTGTCTTTTCTTTAGCAACTCTAGATCATATTATCATAAAATGTGTGTAACTTATTTTTTGATAACACTTGCATGCATATAGTGTAAAAGTAACATCTTATATTATAGTATTACATAAAGTTATTTTACAAATCTATTAATACAAAAGTAGAATTGATAAGCCATAATCACATCTTACTAATTAATTGAATCATTCATTTATTTTTTCATGTCCTACCATCAAAACAATGGTCACCGGACCCGATTGATTACCATTAATTGCAAGAACATGTAAATCAATTGTAATGGATTTCTTATATACACTACATTTTATTTTTTACAGGAGAAAAATAGCATTTCCTTGTTATTCATATGAATCAAAGGAAACATTTGAACATCAACAAAAAAAGTTACATATTAGCATACATCTCTCATCATAGTCTAGGACACAGTCAATCCACAATAAGACTCCCAGAGGAGATCAACAAGGATGAGTTCTAGTGTAAAGGTTGCAAGCTGAAACATGTGTACAGTCATTCTCCAAACAAAGAAAAATGAGAAGACATAAAATTATCTTCCATTCTCCCTCCCTATTTAGCTCATCAATCAGCATTCAACCCCAAACAGATTAACAAGTCTAAAGAGGCACTCAGTTGGGATGAATATAAGGTCAAGAATGGTAGCACCATCACACAATCATCAACGATGATTTCTCAGTAAAAACAGTCCCATAATAAGTATATATATTCATGCTCAAAAGAGCTAAGTTGAGCCATGCCAAAGGCATGCTCCCGCTATAAATTCCATGAAATATAGTAGCCCAGATGGTATATGGAGTGCCTCCTTAGAGAGACGATCCGCCTGAACATTGAATTCTCTGAAGACATGAGTTGATTCGAGATGGATAAAGTAAGATCGGAGATTCATGATCTCAGTACACCAACCAGCCAGTTCCAGTGTTTCCAGAGTAGCCAATCCATTAAACCAATTAATAATTTTCGAAGAGTCCCCTCTGATATGCAAGTAAGGGATCCCAATGTGCTTGGAAAAGATAAGAACCACCCAAAGTGCAAGCAGTTCTGACCATGTGTTTGTGCTTTGACTGCAGCAAAGTTTTAGGAGGAAATAGTGGTCCATGCTTAAAATAATGTGTACTCCCACACCACCCATACAAGAGGCTGAGGCTCCATCAAAAAAACCCACAAGGTAGTCAAATACCGAAGACAAGCCTGCTAAATTTCTGTAAGCATTGGTAGAAACCTTCACTTTGTGTTTAGAAAGCTGATCCATAATAAAATGTATGGTGAGGTTCGGTGAAGGACAAAAATCTTCAAATAGAACTTTGTTACGCATAATCCAAAGCTACCAAGTCATGAGGAAAGGAAGATACCTCAACTCTCTTTCAGTCACAGTCCACTTAACACCATTGAGTAAATATGTTGGCACATTCCAATTGATAGCTCGATGGAGGACCGAACCGAGACCATTGATGACCTCCCTGGCAAATCTACATTCAACAAAAAGGTGATTTATTGATTCAACATCTCTCCTACATAAATAGCAGTAACTTGGACTTGTCCAACCCTTTTTGAGCAGATTATCCCAGATATTAATCCTGTTGGACAAGCAAAGCCAAACAAAACATATAACTTTTAGTGGCAAGTTAAATTTCCACATGTTAACCAAGATCTTTTCATGTGAATCCTGGCAGTGACTAAAAGCAATACAATCATATGCTAATTGTGTGGTCACTTGACCCAAATGTCTGTTATACATCCAAACCAAGGAGTCTTGTTTGTCACACAATCGAATACATCCATGAGAGAGTCCCCCGATATAGTTATTCCACATAACCTTCCAATCACCATCCAGGTCAAGTTCCTCTGCAGAGAGACAGTACTGATGGGAAATATAATTAGTACCATTGTAATGAGCGTCAGCAAGTGAGGAAATACCATAATCCTCCAGATAATCTCTGAGATCCTCAGGCAGAATATATGCAGAGTTGGAGCCAGCAATCGGATCGACCTTGACTTTTATGTATTTTCCATTCCCCACCCTCCATCCCAAACATCTCGTTAGCCATGACAGAGTTCTAATAAATCCATTCCAAATATATGACGATCCCTTAAGAGAGAAAGTACGAGCACGTGTCCATTCAACAACAGTCCTTTTTTTTAATATTTAAAAGAGATGATAGCCGGCTAAATACCATTGCCCTGCAGTACCATCCAAAAGCATTTGATTCTGAGAGCCATACTAAACCACTCTCGATTCAGAATATTCCATCCACCCATCTCAAAGGGCCTGGAAATCAGGTTCCAATCCACTAAGTGAATCCTAGATTTACCAAAAGAATTCCCCCATAGATAATTGAATATGGCTCGTCTGAGGAAGTTCAGAATCGATTGTGCATCCTTGCCAGTGTAAGCCAATATACATCAAGCCCCATCAAAACTGCTTTAACCAGTATCAATCTTCCTCCCAAACTTAATAAGTGGTAGGACCAATTACTAATTCTTTTCTCAAAATTGTTTAATAGCCAACGCCAATACTTAGCAATATAGCCCATAGGTTTCAGGTAGAAGCCCAAGTATTTGAATCCCATAGACAATGGATCCATTTTGAAAGGGAGAATGTCTGCCACACTATCTCTAATAATCTGATCAATTTCATTATACAGAAAGGAGGATTATCCTCACTAATGCTCATACCCATTGCTGAGCAAAAGAGATCTAAGAGTATTTTAAAATGTTGCCATTCCTCAACAGTCCCCACCCCAAATAGCAGTACATCATCAACAAATAGCAAGTGGGGAAGATTCAAATAAGAAGAAACTATAAACCCCTTAATAAGACCATCAAGTTGAGCTTGTTTGATCAGTAAGTTAAGGATTTCAATAGTCAGGATAAAAAGAAGGGGGGAGAGGGGACAACCCTGTCTAATACTTCTCGAGCTTGAAAAAAAATGAGTGGGAGTTCCGTTGATGAGAACTGCAAATTTTCTAGACTCCACACAGCCCATGATCCAATTCACACCAATGACTGGTATACCAATCTGAAGAAGGACCAGGTGAAGGAATGTCCAGTTTACCCTATCAAATGCCTTAAAAAGGTCTAGCTTCAGAATAAAGACCTGCCTCTTTTCAATTTTTGCAGTATGTAGTACTTCCTGGGTAATGCCTATAGGCTCCACAATCTGCCTGTTATGAAGGAAGCCAAACTGATTCAAAGAAATGGCCTTATCCAGTATGGGTTTTAGTCTGACAATTGCAAGTTTGGAGATAACCTTGTAGACTAGATTGCAGAGGGATATAGGCCTAAAATTAGAGAAGGAGGATGGCTTATCACACTTTGGGATTAGGGTAATAAAAGTTGAATTTAATGAGCCTGATACCCTACCTTCTTTTCGAGACTGTTCCACAACTCTGAGAATATCAAGACCAATAAGATCAAAAAAATGCAAGTAAAACTCTATGAGCCAACCATCAGGACCAGGAATTTTGTCCTTTTTGAAACCCTTAAGTATACACTCAATATTTGATAGAGTGATATCTGATAGGAAGGATTCTTTATCTTCATCAGACACCATAGAAGGAAAAATCCTAACAACCTTTAGTTGATCTTCAATATTGGTCAATCCATCATCCGAGAAGAGTTCAGAAAAATGGGCCACCCCAAGTTTTTTGAGTTGAACTTCATCCTCAATCATCTCACCCAGCTGGTTGCGAAGACCCCAAATAGATTTGGAAGACCTCCGGGCAGAGGCAGAGGAGTGAAAAAAATTAGTGTTTGCATCCCCTTCATTTAGCCAATCTATTCTACTTTTAAGTTTCCAGGTCAGGATTTGATGAGTCAGTAATGAATCTTTTTTGGCCTTCAGGGAGGACAGTTGGGAGGACTCATGTACATATAGGATACCAGAAGCTTGAGAGATCAGTAACGAATTAATGTCCCGGTGTACCTCCAAAATTTATTTAGCTTTATTTCGTTTCATCTCTTTCTCCCAAGCCTTTACAGTCTTTTGAGTTTACAAGTAAGTGATGACATAGGATCCATGGAACCGAGGAGTTGTGTGTTCCAGGAAGAAAAAACAATCTCGGAGAAGTCCTTTTCCGTCAGCCAAGCCCTATTGAATTTGAATGGATAGAGATGACAACAAGGATTATTGTGCCATTCAAGACAAATAGGGTAATGATCAGAAATTTCAGAAGGGTGGATCCAAGACTTAAAGTCATTCAATATCGGAATCAGATGGACAGAGGCAAGAAATCTATCAATATGTTTACTAACACCCTCAAACCTGGGCCTACCATTCCTCCAAGTAGGGCCAAGATCAAGAGGAGCAAGGTCAACTAGGTTGGAGCTGTCCAAAAGGTCAGTAAAATAATGGATCATATGATCCATGCGAGCTTTGTCTCCCCAAATATCTGCATCAGAGATAGTGAATTTTAGATCACCAGCTAGGATCAGGTTGGGAAAGTCAACAAGTCCACCAGCTACCACTTTGTCCCATAAGTGAACCATATTTGAGTAGGGTCCATAGCAGTTCAGTATATTAAAAATAGATCCATACCCTTTGAACCTGGCTTTAATTAGGATACCAGCATAGGATCGAAAGGCTTTACACCAAGTGAAGTGAGGGTTCCAAGCAGTGAGGAGAACTCCAGAGAGACCCTAGGAGTCCAAGGCACAAAAATTCCAACCAGGTTTCATCTTGGAAAATTTTAGGAGAGCAAAATAGTGGTCACACATTGTTTCTTGTAGCAGTATTAAATCAGGATTTAGAGAGGAGAAGAGAGAAGAAAGAGCTCTTTGTTTGGTGAGACCCCCGAACCCACGAATATTCATGGAAATAAATTTCATGAGTCAACCTAGTGGGCAGGTGACAGTGCTCTAAGAACCTGAGGGGAGTGGTGCGATCTAGTAGCATTTTTTATCCGTGCAGAGAAAGGTGTGTAGAGACCAGAGGAACAAGAGGCATCAGAGGACTTATTTTTCCTTGATTTCTTGATAGTGACATTTTCAAATATGATAGAATCCAAAGGACGAGTGGATGGAGAGATGGGTGATTTATCCGAAAAAATATCAAGAGCTTTTAGGAGAGAATGATCCTTAAATGACAGAGAAGAAATAGGACTATGAGGATCTTTATCGATGGCAGGAGAGGGAGTTCTAGATAAAGGTGGGTACTCCTCCATGGTAAATGGAGGAGGGGAAGTGGAAGAAGAATCCAAAGGATGAGTCCGAGAAGGTTGAGAGGCAGATGGTGTTCCCAATCGGGGTTTAGTAAGGGCCTGCGAAGAAGAAACGGTCAATACATGAAGAGAGGGTAAAGTAGGAGTCTGAGATGACAAACCCGGTGAAGACCTAACTCTAATTTCTAAGTCTTGTATAACTTGCAGATCCAAAGTGGAAATTTCACCAAAGATTGTCAAGGAATTATAACGATCCGAGTGTGTAGAGGGATCCAAGGAGTGTACAGGGGAAGTGCCCTCCAATGGTAAATCATGAGAAGGAGCTGGAATAGAAGGATGCCCTGAGGAAACAAGGGGAGAAGCAGCACCAAGGTGGGGGCCAGGTGGAGTAACAGAGTCAGAAAATCCAAGATTTAAGGGGCGACCATGTCGGAGAGAGGAGCATTTGTCCCTTAAATGCCCCATATCACAACAGTAGCTACAACGGAAGGGTACATTTAAATAATCCAACCGCTGAACAATAATCGAGATACCACAGTCTATCTCCACCTCAAGTAAAAGACCCTTTGAGACATCTAGTTCAACTAGTACCTTGGCTAAACGTTTATCAAACAGAAGGTGGAAATCTTTTCCCAGGGCTACAAAGCGTCCTAAGGTATTAGCTAGTCCAACTAGAAAGTCTCTACTCCACAAGGGGAAGGGCAGGGCTGGTAGCAAGACCCAAAGATGGTATTTAACCACTCTTTCTTTGAGTGGGTCAAACCTAGAATGCCAATGACTGAGTACCAAAGAACCATTTTCGATAGTGCAGAGAGAATTCAGAATACGAGAAGCATCATCATCTTCGATAAAAACAATGACCAGCCATTGGTTGGCCAGGAGACTCATAGTAGGGACATAATTAAGGATCGACTTCTAGTGTAAGGTCGCCCAAGTTACACACTCATCCTTGCTCAGGCTACAATATTCCAAACTTCCAATCAAGGCTCAATGACACAGTTCTGAAACCCTATCAAGCATTACATCCTTACCCAAAACATAGTGACATTTTGAGTCAAGCACTTTCAGCTGTTTGACTTTTCTACGTTGGGTATACAAAGAAGGGTGGTTAGAGGCTCCAGAAAGGCTACATTACATTTTATTTATAGTTTGCCTTGGTTTGTCCCTCTATAACTACCTTGGGCTTTAAGATACACCTCCAACATTAAAAGAGGAAATGAATGACAATAATTTATGGACTGTATAATGTGCATGTAAATAATATTTTATCTCAAATGACTTGCATTTGATGCGATAAACAAATACAAAAGAATGTATTTCGCACGTGCAAAACCTAAGAGTGTAAAGTATTGATTCCGTCCCATTGCTCACCACAATAGGTATCGAACAAAAATATAAACTATTTTCATAAATTGTGTGTTCACGCTAGTTTGGCACATTGATCAATGGATAGGTGTAAACTCGATAAGCCTAGGCAAAAACACATTAATTGAAATTATATTTTTTTCTGGGTTGTTTGGCATAAAGTATTCGGAGAACCTAGTATAGTTCTCTATGTATATTGCATTGAGGTAGCAAGAAGAACCTCTGGTTTTGTATTTTGCTAATTATATTAGTACCATTTATTAGTCTTCTCAAGATGTTTAATATAAATATGGTTTTAAATGTTGAAATCTTTATGTGGGAATTTAGAATGGAATCCACTCTTTTCACTTGAAGTTTTGTTGTCCATATCCCAAAGAGGAAGCTTAGTATTCAAATTTTTTTAAATATTATATGATGGTTCATCTACTTGTTTTTAAAGTTTGTCTTTTGAATGTGGTTGATGTGTACATCAAGCCACTTTTAACTTTCAAATGAGGTTCATCTTTTGAGCATGCTCTATAGATTCATCAGGTCTCTTTGAAAAATATTACTTGAATCATGCTTTGAATCCTCCCATTACTTTCATTTGATCTTGTTAAACATTCAAATGTCTTTGTCTGGATGTCTATAATGCCATATTAGGCATCTTTGAAAGATGCATCTTTTGAATTGGCCCAATAATCCATCGAAATCTTTGAAATAAATTTTCACAAATGGCTCATAAGGCCTATCAAGCATCTTTGAAATATTCATCTTCTATATTGGCTATGTTACGCTCCATATACTTTATAGTGCACCATACAAGATTGCCACATAGGAGGGGTCATTTTTTCTATGTAAAGGTCAAGTTTGGGCTTGATTTATTTAGTGTTGGTCCAGCGAGGCTCAAGAAGCATGGTTTAGTCATGTCATGTCCTCTTGGTTTTCATTATAGAAAGTGTTGGCTTAGTGGCATTGTTGATTGTCCCTTGATGGGCAGAAGTCCCCCGTCATGTTGGGTCATTTGTGCCCTAGGTTGGTGTCTGGTGCTTCTTGGGATGGCTCCATTTGGACACATGGCTTAGGGGGGCTCCCAACCACACTCATATGTATGATTTTTAGAAGGTGACTGCGTGTGTAAGGGTTGTGATGCCAGTTTTAGCACACCTCATTGTGCCCACTTGGACCTACTTTTATTATGTATTGACCCTCCTCTTGGATCAAGCAAGCCAAATTGATGATGATGCCATCCTTAGAGAAGCCATACCACCTAAAGGAGGAGGGTGTTGACAGAAAAACACAATGTTGGGGTTAGATGGTGCATGACACCCTCCTCCAATGCTCGACATTTCATCCAAGTTGCAACAATTCATCATATTTTATCATTATTTTATGTTGTATGAGGTTTAGTCCTCAACTTGTGGGTGGCAAACCATAAAACACTCATTGAAAAACGATTTTAAGTTATTTTATACATTTAGGTTTGTCAGCTTGTAAAGGAGGTTAAGTTGACCTAAGTAAACTCTATAAATGGATTATGGATTTAACTTTTATTTAAGATTATTATAACACCCTTCAATGTGGAAACAACCATATCTTGTTTAAAGCTTGCTAGGTGCAAAGCTTTCATTTAAACCAACATGTAATTTGGTTTGGATTTGAATTATTTTATTTTTCATAATTGATATTCCATCTTTAAGAATTTATGTTTTAGCGCGTGGTATTTTTTTTATAACAAAAACAGTAAAAAACTGTATTTTAAAAAGGGTTGTGCACAGCCATTCAGTACAGGGGAAGTAAAATTATGGGAAAAAAGAGCTGGAAAAAGAGGTCAACATAAACTACCAACATAGTTGCTATCCAACTAAAACCTGCTAAGGAGTTCCTGCTGTTAATTGTAACTAAGGAATAGTAAATATGAACAAATTGTTGGTTTAAAAATATACAAAAAAAACATACAGGGAACAGGAGGAATTATTTTGGTTTTCCTGGAAAACCCACAGACTGGGTGACTGAAATGTCTTCCATAGGCTGAGCTTCTTCACCGAGAGATTCTTGACAGTGGATGCATTGAATCATCTGGGAAAGCTTCAAAACTTCTTCCTTGATGATATCCATCGTGCCCATTGTCTCTTTAAGATCTTTGTCATGATCATCTATGTGGGAGTCATGGAAGCCAATCTGGTTGGACAAGAACTTGATGTCGGAGACTAAATTCTTAACGTCTGATGCCATGTTTCCATTATCCTCAATGCCTATTGCCAAAAAATCTGAGAGTCTGCGAATATGACTTTTGATTTCATCTTGCCCCACCTTGAGAGAAGTGTACCCGAAACCTGAGCCTTTGTTCGCCATGGTTAGAGCTCCAACCCAAGTTGAGAGAGTCGAAGCTTAATCTTGGAGAGTGGTAAGCCTGGAGGGAACTGTCTTCATGGGAGGTTGGGCGTCGATAGGAAACGCAGAGCCTTCAACAACAAATCCAAAATGCAAATGAGGCAGAAGGAGGGGAGCGTCAGAGATAAGACGAGGATCCATGCTACTTGTACGGCATGTCGAGGAGAAGTTGGATCGCATAGGAGGAGAGTACATGTAGTTAAGATGTTGCAGAGGAGGAGGCCACATGTCTGCGGAGCGGCCACTATGCCAAATGGAGGAGAGCGTGCAGATCGAGGCTAGGGAGAGGGAGATGCGACCCTTCGAGGGGGAAAAGGGTGAGTTCATGACAAGAAGATGGGGGTGGGTTAGATTAGGGAATGAGCTTAAAAATAACACCTTAGTCATTATAAACCATGGAGCCTTGAGGCAAGGAAGCCCCTTTGTTGGCCAAGCGATCATCTAGAACATTGTTTGTCCTGAGTATGTGGTGAAAGGCAGTGTGAGGGGGGAGATTTAGAAAGGAAATCCGGTCAAAGAATTTTTCGTAGTTGATGGATCCTGTGGAGTAGCCCAAGCGCAACTTTAGGATAAATTGAAGTGAGTCACCAAAGACAAGAATATTCGAAGTGGATCCCCATTCTATCATTTATATGCCATGAAGGAGCGACATCCATTTTGCCTCGTTGTTCATCTTGATTCCAAGGCTCCAAGGGAAGGTCTTCACAAATTTTCCACCAGGGTCAAAAATGACCCCTCCTACACTTGCCTCCCCAAGCGCATGGTATATTTTAATAATCATTAAATTGATTTATTGAAATTAAAAAATGATAATTTGTTTATAATTATGAAGGAATTATTTTTAATTATGAAGGTTATTAATATCTAATGAGACCAATTTTACTTTAAAAGCTTTAAGAATAAACAATTATGATGAGTTAAAAGGTTAGGAAGGTCAATATTGTAACAAATATTTTGAAATTACCCTTTAATGTCAAGGCATTTAATGAGAAAGTGCTTTTCATTTCCAATTCTCTTGTATTGACACTTCGTACGAATATTTCCAATAATGAATAAACAACAAAATAGTATCACAAATATTTAATATTTTTTATAAACAAACATAATGTATCTCAACTATAAATTTAATTTTAATTTTACGATGGGGACTAGCTACTTTGTTCCTTGTTTTTTCCCCAGAAGAAAAAGATTACAACCCAAATTTGTATTAAATCCTTAACCATATTGTTCATTGGCTATGGGAGCATTGCATATATATCTATTCCACAAATTTCATAAATTTAAACTTTACAAAAATTATGCTACGCATATACAAAAAATTGACTTCAAAACAAAATCTATCTTTCAATCCTTTCCTTTTATATTGTGATCATACTAAAGTATCTCACAATGTTGTTTAGGTCCATTATTATCGGCAAGATGCATTTTTCGTCATCTAGGAATTCCCATGTGGGATGGGCAAAGGCTAAAACAATGTTGATCCCAGGTCCAGCTCTTTGATGTTGTCTTTGATCTCTCAGACGGCCAAGGAGCCTTAAGTAAGTTGTAACCCCTATTTAGAAAGTTGACCAGCATGTTGGTTCATGTCATGGAATATATGTTTGAAAGTGACCTCCTAGAAAAGAGCTAAGATACTGCAGATATAATAAAAAATGGGCTTGAGAAAAATATTCTTCGGAGGCCTTGTGTTTGATAACCAGTCAATCACGAGTAATGAGTCACCAAAAACTTGTAGATTGTTGATGCCTAGGAAAGTTGCAAGTTTTTGCACCATTATCATAGCTAAGAGCTTTGCCTTGATGTTCGTGGAAAGTCCTATTCTTGCAACAAATTTATAATAATGACAATCTGAGATTTATAGAAGGCCACCAATAGCTCCACAACTTAGCCTACCTTGTGTTGCTCCATCAAAATAACACAATGGTGTCAAAATATAAATCTGTTATGTTGGATGCTTACCTCTGAGACTGAGTTAATTCCCTTGTTTTCTTAACAATCATTTTAATTATTATTGTTAACCTAATTAATATATGTAATTCTTGTTACCTTTATTATTTTAATAATTAGTTTGATTTTATCTAATTTATTTAATCATTTTAATTCCTTTATTCATGTCCCGAGTTTTTCCATAAGTCGCCTCCTCAACCTATATCCTAACAACTAATCCCTGTCATCTTATATAATTAGCCACTTTCTACTATTTTCAACATATTACAACTTCTTCTTGTTCCCTTGATGATGGGTGGAGTGTCCACCCGAAATGTCGGGTGATCTAAACTCTTACACGTTGAAATCCAGAAACATAAGTCTAAATGAATATCCATTGTGAAAACTCTCATGCTAAGAAAATAACAGATTTCCATTCATAAATAACATAGTTTGAATGTCTGTTACTACAATATTCTTTAAGTTAAGATAAAACCAATGATTTTTGGACATAACTAGATAAGAACTAGAGAAACTGAAAATTAAAATGAGACTTCAACAAGACTAGGCTCAATGGCTATATCATCATTAAAGACGAAAATCATGGACACCTCTTGTCCATGGACATGCTTGTGGTCCTTTGCAAAAAAAAATTGAGGTCAGTGATAGCTTTGACAAGAATGTTGAGCTTTGCAACCACCTTCTTAATATGGTCCTGAGTTTCATCCAATTGTAGTATTAATTCAGTGTGTTTCTCCTTGCTATCCCTAAGAGATTTACCTAGAAGCGACTTCATCGATTATATGTCATAATTAATTAAGTCACTTAATGTTTTTTAAAAACCCTTCTTGCAGATTCGCATTATGAGATTTTCTGGTTTTGATGCAATTAAAAAAAGTTTTAGATTATTATCATTTATTTTATGTTTGATTTATTTTAAATATAGTATGGCCAATAAGGTTGAAATAGATATTGAAAGTAGTGAACGACTTAACATTGAAGCTAACCATGAAGACTTTTGATGCCTATTGTATGATCCACATACAAGTTAAGTAGGGGGCTTGTTACATAGTGAGCGGGGCCATCCAAAGTTAGCATGGAAGGTTATGGAGACATCTTAGATGGTATAATTCTTAGGAAGAGGGTGAGTGAGGCATGCGGGAGTTTTGGTGTTGGGTTTGAGACCTTTTATTTGAATGAGTCCGTCTTGATTTTATTCATTTTATTATTTTATGCCATGTTGTATGTAGAATATGATGAGTTTGATGCATAACATATATGAATGATTTCATTTTAGATCATAGGAAATTAGACAAGAGCATGTTGTAACCAGTTGGGTGTTTGATTGTATTAGTGCAGGAGAATGGCTTTTGCGTGTTGGCCACACACATGAATTTTCATCTTCACAATAGTACTAAATATATATGTATACTATACTATTTAAATGTCTTATATCATGTTGTGATACTATTATGTGTTGTAAACTTATTACTGTGGGGAGTATAACTTCAAGGGAAAAATTTCCCGAAGGGTGGAAATATGTAACAACCCTAAAAATTAATTAATGATTAGTATTATTAATCCCATATTAGCTATTACTAAAGTATTAATAAAGTGGAAATTGTTTAAATACATAAATAATAAGAGGGGTACTAAAGTTAAATTAATACTAAGGGGTACAAAATAACCTGAGTTAAGTTAAATAACCTTGATTAGATAAAGTGGGGTGCATGAAGGTCAGTTGGCACTTATGCATAATTCACTCTAATTAAATTAAAATTGGAATTTTCCGCATAAATTTAGGAGAGGGGAACTATTTAGGGGGTTTAGGTGGTTTTGATTTTGTGGAGAGTTTGGGTCTGTGATGTTCTTGCTAGTTTGAGGGGACTGTATTAGTTGTTGGTATGTAATTTTTGTTATGAGGTTGATATGGGTCTGTGGGTGCTTGAAATTTAAGTGTGTTTGATTTCTGGTATCTTTTGTGTCTGAGTTGTGGTGAATCTACGTATGGAAGTTTGAGGGTTGATAGGAAAGTTAAATCTTGTTGGCTTAGATTCATATATTGGTGGCTTTAGGGACTCAGGTGTTAAGCTAAGGGTTGGTTGGGTGGAGAGTTGTTTCCCCCAATCCAGTTGTTGTTGAGGAGAGAAGGCTATTGTTGTTGAAGGATAGAGGAGGGGCTAAGCAACCAGGAGCTACGCCTATCGGGTAAGTACCTCTAGCTTGTAATATTTTGTTGTTATGTAAAAATTAAATTTTATGTCATTTAATTTTAGAAAATAACATAAAGGAAATGAATAAAAGTTATCTTTTTTCTTATATAGAAACAAATTAGTTAATAAAATCAGTTGATGAAGTAAATAAGTAGGTACCATCAATAGTTATGTTATTTGACTTAATTTTCTTATCTTTATTAAGTGCTTTTATTTCATAAAAATAAGACCCTTCACAATTATGCTTATAATGATAATTGTTACTTAACTATTTCTTTTATTATCCTTGAAACTATTAAAACAAATTAACAATATAATACATTGTTCTTAATGAACTAGGGTAAAGTGATCCCTTGAACTCTTTTGACCTTACATTCAGGCCTAAAATATTACATAACAATAGACTTAGCAAATACATCAATTAAATATTCATTTAATATAAATTCTAAGTCATATATATTCCAAATAATAAAACATAAATAAATATTTAATTAAGTGTCAACAATTACTAGATAATTGTATTAATTGTTATTAAGGGAGTTAATAATGGTCAAGGACTCATGGTCCCTACATCTTCTATTTATTTTTATTTTTTAAGGCATTCTTCTTTTTAAAATCCAAAAATGGTAAAAATTATCTTAAAAAGTTGATGCATAACACCGAAAGGATTGCAAAGATTTTCAAGAGACAAAATAACTCGTTGTTCATTAAGGCATTACCCTGTAACATAACATCAACTTGTAGCCTTGAGGTTGCTACATCAAATACAACTATTACTAAACAATTGTAAACTTTCACATATTTTTCAAGCAATAAAAATACAGAAACAAACCATAAACAACCAAAATCATGGAGAATTATTACCATTGAGAATACTCTTGGCATCCCTATTGTCCTTTAACTTCCCATGGTAGATGGAAATTTCTACTACAACAATTGCCGGCTTATGGACAGATTCTTCATCTGTAGGCCTAAATCCTACATTCGGGGTATGCCTGGATTGGTTGTTGGCTAATAGTTCATGTTGAAGATCGACTATAAGAGTCAATCCTTCTAGTTGAACTCCCTGAACATGAACCCTAGTCTTTGAAATCATCAAACCGGTGATACATCTTAGAAACATGAGAGGTTATTTGTTGAATATTTTTCAAGACACCCTCTATTTGTGAGTTTGTCCTTCACATAATCGATTATAGGTCTGGATATCCACCTTCACATCTCTCAAGCCTACAACCGACTTCATTAGCTTAGCCTCAACATCATCCTCATCCTTCACCCTAGGAACATAATTGATCCACCAAATTCCTACCCAGACAAAGTCACAACCCCAACCCTACATAAAATTGACAGGGAGATTTGCTTAACTAGCCAGATCACGTCCAACCACCAACCCATAATCACGAAATGGGGGAAAACCAACAAGAAATCCAGTTCCTATTCACATAGCCACAAGAGAGATACTCCTGCGAACGTTAAGTTAGAGAGTGAGCTCCAACAAAGTCCCAAGTGCATCAGAACAAAATTCCTAAACTGCCATATAACCTTAGCAAGGAGCAAAGAAATATAGGACAAATCCTTGCAAGGCTTCTCCCATGCGCGAGGTTAAATAAGCTTTAATGGAAGCTTAAAAATTGGAACGCTGACAAGTAACATACATGCATAAATTAATAAAATTAGTCCCAATGTTCAATTGCATTAATAAACACCTTAAGGGAGACACTTGTGGTAATAGTGGCCCCCATTTTGGTCAAGATGTCCTTTATCCAACTTGGTAGCTAAATTAGCAAGTCGATCAGCTACAATGTTATTGACTCTTCTAACATGCACCAAGTTTGCATCCCTTATTCTCTGAAGGAGGTCGATGAGATAAAATTGTAGCCTCCTTTCAATCAAATCATTCAAACAAGTTATTTATGTGGCCTATGCGATTATGAGGAAAGTCATTTATGCCAGACATTCTGAATACTAAGGGATACAATAAAGTTTATTCCAACATACAAAGCATAACATTCAACCAAATTATTAGTGCCCCTCCTCGAGCCCCATTTATATGTTAGTATCGCGTTTCCTCCGAGATCAAGAAGAACCCCCCCTCACACCTACCACTCCAGGAATATTTTTAATATATTCCTACTCTACCCTTATCATGGTTGTTTTAATTTAGTAAATTTTGGTACATGATTGTCGAAACACAAAGATATACTATCTCATCTTAATTAGGTTTCCATACCCGATAAAAACAAATCAAGTGAATACTTGCGAGTGGATATAATCTTGCATATACTACTTTTACATTTAGATCTTATTATTTTTTTTTCATTAATTTTATTAATAACTTAGAGTGGAGTTACCATTTCTTGTTATACATGCATGTGAAGTATTCTATTTTCTATCAAGTTTCCCATTACTTTTAATCATTATTTTTCAATTATTTATATGATGATTGGTATTTTTTTAAATTAAAAATGTTTTTTACAAATTAAGTTGTTTTTCATTTTTAATTAAAATAATTATATAAAATACACTATATATATATATATATATATATATATATATATAGTCCCAACATAGTTTGATTATACATTAGTTTGCTTCCATATATATATATATATATATATATGAATTTATGTATAATTATAAATAAATTTGTCAATATTTCAATTTCAATAAAGCAATTTTGTTATATAAAAATTATATAACATACCATAATTAATAATATTATATATTATTGTTAATTATTAAATAAAATAATAGTAATAATTATTAATTATTAAAAGAAATTATTAATTAATTATGAAAAGTCAAAATACATGACTTATTCAAAAAGCGCAAAATGGCTTATAGAACTCAAGGCAATGTAATTGTACATCATCATATCTTTTATCATTTTTACATTATATTTGGGTAATGGAATATTAACATTATTTGCATTGGGTTTTCCTGTAAGAACAATATTTTACTGTTTCAGTGGTATCAAAGTCCCTTCTTGGGCATTTGACTAATATCGGCTTTTGGCCAAATAATTAATTGGAGAATCCTCAAACTAGGTCTTTGACCTTACAAAAGAAAAAAGAAAAAAAGAAAAAAAGAAAAGAAAAGAAAGGAAGATAAAAGAATAAAGGGGAAAAGTAAAAGAAAAGAAAAAGGGAAAAGTAAAAACAATGAGAAAGAGGGAAAAGTATAAAGTAATATATAAAACAAGATATCAAGATTTGAACCGGGGTGGGAAGGGTAACAGTGGAGTAAGCTAGCTCGGTAGCAATCCTCCCTCATTGGACGGAGGAGGAGCAAAGTTAGCGTTGACTTTGCTCCTCCTCCGTCGGATGGAGGGAGGATTGCTCCCGAGCTAGCTCACTCCGGGTAACAATCACTCATCCCAACCACCCAATCTACACACAATCCACAAAGACATATATATATATATATTAACAGAAATAGTAAAAAGAGGTAATATTAAACAGGCTGTGCACAACCATCCATTACACAAAAAAGAACCAAGACTGAGAGTTATTGCTGTTCAAAGGACACAAAACAAAAAATGGTCCAGAGGGGGGACCAAAGAACTCCACTTACAGTTTTTTCATAAATTCGATGGACAGTGGTAGTATATACCCTAACATACTACTGATTTAAAAGTAAATAGAAAAACATAAACAGAGAAAGCCATTTAGGATTTAGCCTGGCTACTTAACAAGTTGCTCCACCGACTCCTCCTCCATTGGTTGAGCTGCAACAGGGGTTTCACGGGCCTGACTAGCTTGGTTCATATTAACCAAACGCTGAAGATCTTCCTGGATTCTATCCACTTTTCCCATCAGCTCTCGGAGGTTGGATTCGGTGTCATCAATTCGCGAGTCATGATTGCTTATTTGATAGGAAGTGTAGCTTACCACCTCACCCGTATCCTTCACCTCTTGCACCAGAGCTTTGTTATCCGTTATGCCTATTGCCATCATATCATACAGGCGATGGAGATTCTTCTTCAAATCTGCAATCCCTGCATTCTCATTTGCTGGGATCATGATGCATTTCCAAGGGGAGCAAGAGGCAAGGGCTAAGCGAGAAAGACTATTGGCGGCACCTTCCAAATCTTGGACTTGTGAACCAAAAAACTCACTAAGGGCCGAGTGAAGAATGCTGACTTCTCTCAGGAGAGAATCCCGATCAACTTTGCACTTACAGGAAAGGGTACCAACAGTTCCTTCCTTCCAACCAAAGCACTTACAACCTAAAACCAAATTGCTTTCAACTGAGAAAACCTCACCTTCAGAAAAACTGGGCCTGAGTCCCGAATTCAAACGCCACAGAGGACCGTCGTTGCTAGGAGAGCAATGACAGGAAAAGAAGGCAGCAAGGGCAAGCCTTTCTTTCACGAACGCCCTGCAGAAAGGAAGAGACTCCCACGGTATCTCTGTGAGATAACCTACACCAACTGAAATCACATTCAACAGTGTCCTCTCCGGCGAGAAAACAGAGCGAGCAAGTTTCAGACCATTGTTTCTAGGAGCTGCAGCGTAAGAATGGGGTCTGAAAGAAGCCATAGCATAAAATAAGACAGGACCTGGAGCGTGCGAGCTGCAAAGACCATTACTCTGGACAGGACTGGAGTTAATAACGTCAAGAATCGAGGAGGGCGGGAGCACACGCATCGATGGCAAGAGAGGCGGTGGAGCAAGCCAAGAATGCGCTGGGGTCCTTTGGATCGTGATTAATGCCATGTTTAATGAATCGCTTGTGCCATGATCTACGTTGGGATCCCATATATACAAAATCCCTAGCATCAAAACCATGGAAATTGTTTCTTTTCTGCATTGGATAGTGGCCCTTCTATGCGAAAAATCCATTAGGGTATGGGTAAAGGGGGGGAATTTACCCCATTGAGCTTCAAGTGCCCTTGTGGGAGAGAAGCCTCCTCATTTTCCATTTCATTGGCTAGGACATTGTTTGTTCGAAGAATATGGTAAAATTCATAACGGGGAGAGAGCAGAGCAATAGCTTTGTCATACAGACGACGACATTTTATTGAGCCAGTAGTGTATCCATTAATCATTTTATATATGACATGTCTAGAGTCGCCAAAAATTGCTACCTTGTCTAGATTTGAGTCAACGAGAATCCTCATTCCTTGCAGAAGGGTTGTCCACTTTGCCTCATTATTAGTCCTGCACCCAATTCCCCAAGCATAGGTTTGTTCAATTTTTCCTTCAGGATCCATGAGGATATAATATATTATTATTATTATTATACATTGTATTAATAATATTTTTTATTATTATTACAAAAAAAGACTATTTTTAAGAAGCATAATAAAATGAAGTCTCGTGGCAAAAAAGAAGGAAGATTCACACAAACTTTTAAAATATATGTAGATGTTATATTAAAAATTTACGGGCATTTTCAAGGAAAGACCGTCTGCATCGCTATCTGCCCAAAAATCAATAAGAATCACATAAACATTGACCTACCAAACCAATTAATTGGAGAATCCTCAAACTAGGTCTTTGACCTTACAAAAGAAAAAAGAAAAAAAGAAAAGAAAAAGAAAAGAAAGGAAGAAAAAAGAATAAAGGGGAAAAGTAAAAGAAAAGAAAAAGGGAAAAGTAAAAACAATGAGAAAGAGGGAAAAGTATAAAGTAATATATAAAACAAGATATCAAGATTTGAACCGGGGTGGGAAGGGTAACAGTGGAGTAAGCTAGCTCGGTAGCAATCCTCCCTCATTGGACGGAGGAGGAGCAAAGTTAGCGTTGACTTTGCTCCTCCTCCGTCGGATGGAGGGAGGATTGCTCCCGAGCTAGCTCACTCCGGGTAACAATCACTCATCCCAACCACCCAATCTACACACAATCCACAAAGACATATATATATATATATTAACAGAAATAGTAAAAAGAGGTAATATTAAACAGGCTGTGCACAACCATCCATTACACAAAAAAGAACCAAGACTGAGAGTTATTGCTGTTCAAAGGACACAAAACAAAAAATGGTCCAGAGGGGGGACCAAAGAACTCCACTTACAGTTTTTTCATAAATTTGATGGACAGTGGTAGTATATACCCTAACATACGGCTGATTTAAAAGTAAACAGAAAAACATAAACAGAGAAAGCCATTTAGGATTTAGCCTGGCTACTTAACAAGTTGCTCCACCGACTCCTCCTCCATTGGTTGAGCTGCAACAGGGGTTTCACGGGCCTGACTAGCTTGGTTCATATTAACCAAACGTTGAATATCTTCCTCGATTCTATCCACTTTTCCCATCAGCTCTCAGAGGTTGGATTCGGTGTCATCAATTTGCGAGTCATGATTGCTTATTTGATAGGAAGTGTAGCTTACCACCTCACCCGTATCCTTCACCTCTTGCACCAGAGCTTTGTTATCCGTTATGCCTATTGCCATCATATCATACAGGCGACGGAGATTCTTCTTCAAATCTGCAATCCCCGCATTCTCATTTGCTGGGATCATGATGCATTGCCAAGGGGAGCAAGAGGCAAGGGCTAAGCGAGAAAGACTATTGGCGGCACCTTCCAAATCTTGGACTTGTGAAACAAAAAACTCACTAAGGGTCGAGTGAAGAATACTGACTTCTCTCAGGAGAGAATCCTGATCAACTTTGCACTTACAGGAAAGGGTACCAACAGTTCCTTCCTTCCAACCAAAGCACTTACAACCTAAAACCAAATTGCTTTCAACTAAGAAAACCTCACCTTCAGAAAAAATGGGCCTGAGTCCCGAATTCAAACGCCACAGAGGACCATTGTTGCTAGGAGAGCAATGACAGGAAAAGAAGGCAGCAAGGGCAATCCTTTCTTTCACGAACGCCCTGCGGAAAGGAAGAGACTCCCACGGTATCTCTGTGAGGTAACCTTCACCAACTCCTGAAATCACATTCAACAGTGTCCTCTCCTCATTTCATCAAGTGTCGTAGTTACTAAAACAAAAATCGAGAAGGTGTCATTACAAACGAGAAATCATACATAAGCCTCGTCTTCTCTAGGCTTTGAGGACAAAGCTTATCTAAGGGGAAGGCAATGTTATATAAAAATTACATAACATACCATAATTAATAATATTAAATATTGATGTTAATTAATAAATAAAATAATATTAATAAATATTAATTATTAAAAAAATTATTAATTAAATAATTATGAAAAGTCAAAACACGTGACTTATTCAAAAAGACGCAAAATGGCTTACAAAGCCCAAGGCAATGTTATTGTAAATCATCACATCTTTTATCATTTTTACATTATATTTCAGTAATGGGATATTTACATTATTTACATTGGGTTTTCCCATAAGAAAAAATATTTAAGCGTTTCAAAATTTTTGGTTGGTGAAGTACATCATGGATGAAAGATAATTTTCCTTGCAGAAGAAATATTAATTTTCATATCACAAAATCAAAATTAAAATAATTTAAAAGCAAAATTATCTCATTCAATACATTACCTGTCACTTGTTTTCACCTAAAATGTACAACCCCTGATATTCAACTTTTGGGGAATCAAGGGACCTTGCTTAGCCTCTAGGAATGGACTATGGGTCAACAAGTGCGCGCCCCCCCCCCCCCCCCCCCTCCCCCCCCTCGCCACTGTTTTCACCTGTCACTTTAAATGAAAGTGCTTGTCACATGGGTATTGTCTTGAATGCAAGTTGACTATTTGATCTGCCCCAAGGAAAGATATTATTTGTATGCTGGTACATTTTGTTAAAACTACATAGTCGTGACCATGTTTGTGGATCGCTTCATTTATGTTGTCTATAACCTCTGAATGATCAACTAGTTGTATATTTGTGTGTTATTTAGACGCCACTAAACTCATTTATGTTGAATATGGGTTTGTTAAACTAGTAGCAACAAGGATGTTCTTATTGCATGCAGAAGACTTAAATTAGGAAACCAGTTGTATTTAATTTACTTTTCCTAAATTTACTTTGGAAAATGAATTAAAGTGATCTAAATTAATTTTAGTGAAGCACTAGTTAAAGTGAAAGTGAAATTAGAGTTTTTGCTTTACCTAAAGTTATAAAAGAGAGATCAATTGGTCGAGAGAACACACACTTGTATTAAGATGGAGACAGGATATAGATAGGGAGAGAAAGTCGGGCAGAGGATTTAGCTGGGAAGACAAAGGAGCGAGCAGCTGGATCATCGAGCTTCGTACAGCTGGGTTGTACACTCAGACAAGAGGGTGTCGAGGTTTAGCTGGGATTTGCCCAGTGATTTTGTCGGGTATTGCATTCGCCAGGTTTGGGTGAATTTGCAGTGATTGTAAAAGTTCCATATTTTCTCATAATAAAATCTATATGTGATTGCTGCACCGGTTTTCCCATCTTGGGTTTTCCGGGGGTTTCCATACCCAAAATAATAGTGTCAATATTGTGATGTGATGTTGTGATTTATTTCTCAATTCTATATTCCACTGCATACTGTAAAAGATATTCATGTGTGGTTATCGGTAGAGATTTGCATGCACTGTTAGCTCTAGTTTGAATATTAAAGGAAAAATTACATGGTATCAAAGCTCTGGTGAGCTAAAGTTGAGATATTTGCAGCATCAGTGATAGATCAGGGGCAGATCTATAGGAAGACACAAACCTAGACTTCCAGATCTAGGGTTTGAAAAGTACACTTCAGGATGGTCGTGCAGTTGAGAGTTGAGGATAGACTCCAGGGTGCTCAGAATTTTCCTACATGGAAAGAGAGGATCACAAGGATCCTGGACGTTAGTGATGCAGAGGAGAACATTGACTCCACAAAAGTTGCACCCGCAGATTCGATAGCTTGGAAGAAGATTGATTCTAGATCCATGTTGATTATCATGGATGGAGTGAAGGACCATATAGTCCCTCACATTATTGGTAAGAAGACTGTAGTAGAGATGTGGACAATTTTGGAGAGTCTGTACAAAAGCAAGAACGAGAACTTGAAGATGGTGTTGCAAGAGAGGACGCACAACACCAAGATGGTCAAGGGAGAAGGAGTGGTGCCTTATCTCATGAGGCTCACACGGATCAGGGATGAGCTTGGCATTGTTGGCTCTAAGACAGTGGATGAGGAGCTAGTTCGGATAGCCCTCAATGGCTTTTCTAAGCCATGGGACACCTATTGTTCAGGAAAACACACCCTTATAACCTAGGGTGTCTGGGGTTACCAACTTACTAAGATATAATTGCAGACAATCAGCCATGTAGAAATTGAAATAGGAATAGGAAAAAAACTTAGCAAACCTGGCTTATGACGGTTGATCCAAGCTTTTCTTCTCCTCTTCTAGTTGCTTCCAAGGTATTCCCAATCAACTACAAAGAACGAGTTCTTCCTGCAACTATATATATATATATATATATATATATATATATATATATATATCAAGGTTTAATGAAATAACATATTCATAATGCAATTATAAGATAATTCAGTAATCAACATATACAAGAGTGCACAATATTGGAAGAAGAACTTTCTTTATTAATAAACAGAGAATGGTGATATTACAACCCAACGCCTGAAACAAGTGCTCCTTTGTAAACCAAGGACATTGAGTCTTGCTACTCCAAGATGTCTAAAGGCATACCACCATCATAACTTTGCTCTTCAAAGAATGATTGATTAGCCCCATCCCATGCCCTCTATTTATACATGAGGTAAAAAAGAGGTTTCAGAGGTTGAGATGGTTGAGACATTTGAGATAGTTATGATTAAGGGCTCAACTATTCTCGACTAATCGTGTTTTATATTTTTTCACTTCAAATTAAGGTACACACGAGTATTAATATAGAAAACCCATGTATGACATGCTCCTTTCTTTAAGGAAACACGCATGTCCAATGTACATGCGAGTTGCAATGTACATACTCGCGTGTGACACGCTGGTTGCTGTGCAAATAGTCGCGTATGCAACCCTAATGTCCAAATAAAAATATATTCAGCTAGTCAGGAGATGATGTATCAACAGTCATGCCCATCTATAGTGTTTTGGATACTTCAATCCAGTTTATCCTTTTGTGTCTCGACATATTGGATGTCAGTACTCGAACGGAAAAGTGCCATTTTACATGATAACAACACCTTTGTCAAAGGTGTTGTGGCTAGGGAGAAGCTCCCTGATTGACAGAGACTATGGGATGAATTTGTGCAGAAGGATACCCGCATGGGTCAAGGATCAAGCTCATCCAGCAGTGCCCCATAAATTATGGATGAGGAGGCTCTATACCTTACAGGGATGAGCGAGGGTAAGGAAAAGAGGAAGAAGGATGGTAAGAAGAACCTTGACGTGTCAAAGGTCAAGTGTTTCATCTGCCACAAGCAGGGACACTTTGCCTCCCAATGCCCAGACAGGAAGAAGAAGAGTAACACTCAGATCGATGGATCTACAGAGGTGGATGAGTTCAATAGGAACTTCGATGAGGAGTTCTGTTTAATATCTTGCATGTCAAGCACCACAGGGAGCAGCATATGGTACATCGATATCATCTAGTCACATGACTGGACATACAAGATTATTCAGAGAGTTGCAGGAGGGTGGAACAGGGATCCACGTTGAGCTGGGGGCTGATGTGCGGTATCAGGCACAGGGAGTTGGCACCGTTTCATTTGAGAGGGAGTCTGGAAAACCCCTTAGTTTGGTTGATGTGTTGTATGTTATAGGACTGAACAAGAACCTTATATCAGTCTCCACTCTGGAGGACAAGGGATATTAGATGAAGTTTTGTGACCATAGAGTATATATCAGGCCCAAAGGGTTATATAGGAGCTTGGATCGAGTGATTGGCAAGAGGAGCAGGAAAGTGTACAAACTACACTTTGAGCCTGCAAAGGCTCTAGTCAGCAGCATCAGCTGTAAGGGTGAGTTGTGGCATAAGAGGATGGCACACTTACACCATGGAGCACTGAAACATTTGAGACATGTTGTTATTGGAGTTCCTTGGGTATAGGAAGAGAAGCATAACCACTGCAAGGGTTGTGCTTTGGGGAAGAACATCAAGAAGCCTTTCCCACAGAGTGAGCACAAGTCTAAGGAGCCCTTGGACTTGGTCCATTATGATGTATGCGGACCTATGAGTGTCCATTCTTCCAGTGGTTACAGCTACTGCGTAACCTTCATTGATGACTATTCCAGGAAGACCAAGATCTATTTCCTGAAGGGCAAGTCAGAGGTCTTTGATAGGTTCCGAGAGTTCAAAACTATTGTGAAGAACGAAAGAAGAAAGAAGATTCAAGTGTTGAGGACTTACAATGAGGGTGAGTACACTTCCAATGAGTTCATGGAGTATTGTTCAGTCGAGGGATCAAGAAGGAGCACACTGTGCCCCATACCCCACAACAAAATGGAGTTGCAGAGTAGAAGAAGAGGACTATGGTTGGAGTAGCCAAGGACATGCTATTTTATCAAGGATTACCACTATTCCTCTCGGTCGAGGACTAGAGGAAACTAGTATACATTCAGAATAGGTGTCCCCACACAACTTTGGGGTGGAAGACACCAGAGGAGGTCTTCACAGGAACTCGGCCACATGTGAGTCACATTCGTATACTTGGTAGTGTCTGTTATTGTCATGTTCATGCTGACAATAGGAAGAAGCTAGACCTTTCTGGAGAGAAGGGGTTGCTTGTTGGGTACATTGAGATATGAAAGGCATATAGAGTTTACATTCCTACTCACATAAGGATCATTGTGAGTAGGGATGTCCAGTTCGATGAGGATAGGGCCTTGCAGAGATATTTGGACTTACCAGTAGAGCAACAGCCAACACAGGAGACAGTGGTCAAGTTGGAGGAGTCAGATGTATAGGTACAGGTACAAACACATAGCACAAGTTCTGGTGGTCAAGGGGAGTCAAGTGGATAGGCTCCTTCAATCATTGACTTGAAGGATGAGTTCCAACAGGAGACAAATATCCAGCAGCCGCAGTAGGTTGACACTAGGCCAAGGCCTAAGTGGTTTAGGTCCAGAGTACAAGATTCCAGGTAGGTATATCCTCCATAGAGATCTTTTAGACGAAGTGTACCACTAGAGAGGCTTAGTTACATGGCATTGATGACAAAGTTGATTAACTCTGAACCTTCCATCTTTGGGGAGGATGCACAACATGATGTGTGGCAAGAGGCTATGGTTGAGGAGTATGAGTCCATTATGAAAAACCAGGTATGGGAGGTTGTGCTGAGGCCACAAGGAAAAAAGGTGGTGGGATCCAGATGGATCTACAAGGTGAAGCATGCAGTAGACAGAAGCGTGGATAAGTACAAGGAATGCTTTGTGGCTAAGGGGTTTTCACAGAAGGAGGGCATTGACTATGAGGAGACCTTTGCAATGTAGCCATGCATTCTTCCATTCGAACCATTATCTCACTAGCAGCTGAGATGGGTTGGCGTGTCCATTAGATGGATGTCAAGACTGCCTTCCTCAACAGAGTGATAGATGAAGAGGTTTATATTAAGCAGCCAGAGGGGTTTGATGTGGAGAATAGGGAAACACATGTATGTAGACTGCACCGAGCTCTTTACGGGCTCAAGCAGGCACCTTGAGCATGGTACACAAGGACTGATAGCTATCTACGGGAGATGGGATTTCAGCGGAGTGAGGTTGACCACAACATGTACTTCTTGACATGTGAGGTGCCTCTCATATTGGTCTTATATGTGGATGATCTCTTTTTGACAGGATATGAGAGGCTGATTGGAGACTGCAAAACCAATCTTGAAGTGGAGTTTGAGATGAAAGACCTTGGGTTGATGCATTACTTTCTAGCCTTGGAGGTTTGGTAGAGAGATGGATGCTTCTTCATTGGACAGGGGAAGTATGCAGCTGAGGTATTGAAGAGATTCATGATGGAGGGCTGCAAGCCTATGGCCATACCTCTAGTTTCCAACTGGAGGAAGATTGATGCATCAGGGTCAAATGGATTTGATCCTACCTTGCATCGTCAACTTATCGAATCACTTATGTGTCTGGTCAACACTAAATCAAACATCAACTTTGCAGTCAACTCTTTGATTCAATTCATGGTGGACCCCCGAAGAGTGCATTGGACGGCTGTGAAGCAGATACTTCGCTACATCATAGGTACAATGGAGTATGGGTTGGTTTATGAGCACAAGGGGAGTGTACAGTTAGCAGGTTTCACAGATGCTGACTGGGCAGGATGTGTAGAGGACCGAAAGAGTAATTCAGGTTGCTGCTTCAGCATTGGGTCAGGGGTTGTCTCTTTGTTCAGCAGGAAGCAGAATTCAGTTGCATTGAGGTCGGCAGAGGCTAAGTACATGGTAACCAACATGGATGCTTGTGAGGGTATGTGGCTGAGGAAGTTACTTTCAGGTTTGTTCAAGTATGAGCTGGAAGCTATAGTAGTTCACTGTGACAATCAGAGTAGCATCAGGCTATATGAGAATCCAGTGTTCTATGACCGCAAAAAACACATAGACATCAACTACCACTTCTTGAGAGATTGTGCTAAAAAAGGAACTATTCGGTTAGAGTACATACAGACAGATGAGCATGTGGCAGACATTTTCACCAAGACACTACGCAGACAGAGTTTTGTGAAGTTTAGGGATAAGTTGGGGTTGCTACTGAATCCCTTCCTTGTTGAGAGGGAGTGTTAAACTAGAAGCAACAAGGAAGGTCTTCTTGCATGCATGTGTTCTTGCATGTAGAAGACTTAAATTAGGAAACCAATTGTATTTAATTTACTTTTCCTAAGTTTACTTTGGAAAATAAATTAAAGTGATCTAAAATAGCTTTAGTGAAACACTAGTTAAAGTGAAAGTGAAATTAGGGTTTTCGCTTTACCTAATGTTATAAAAAATAGATCAATTGGTGGAGAGAACACACACTTGTATTCCGAAAGAGACAGGATACAGATAGGGAGAGAAAGTCAGACAGAGGATTTAGCTGGGAAGACGAAGGAGCGAGCAGCAGGATCTATGAGCTTCGTACAGTTGGGTCGTACACTCACATGGGAGGGTGTTGAGGTTTAGCTGGGATTTTCCCAATGATTCTGCCGAGTACTGCATTCGCCAAATTTGGGTGAACTTGCAGTGATTGTAAAACTTCCATATTCTGTCATAATAAAATCTATATCTGACTACTGCATTGGTTTTCCCATCTTGGGTTTTTCCGAGGGTTTCCATACCCAAAATAATAGTGTCAATATTGTGATGTGATGTTTGTGATTTACTTCTCAGTTCTATATTCTACTGCATACTGTAACAGATACTCATGTGTGGTTATCAGTAGAGATTTGCATGCACTACTAGCTCTAGTTTGAATGTTAAAGGAAAATTTATAGGGTTACCAATACAAAGGTAGCTCAATAGATTTTGTAGGGTCCTCATGGCAAATCATTTAGAATTGAACTAAGCTAAACGTTAATGTTAAGTTTAATGTGTAAGAAAACCAATTTTAGAAAGATCATCTCAAAATGGTTATACTATCAGTTAGGGTTTTTTTTCATGATCGTGTGGGTTAGGGTTTAAGCTGGAAGGATTTAGTAATATTCAATTTATGAGAAGAACTCAAAAAGATCTCTGCAATTTTTTCCAAACAATCATGTAGACTTTATGAAAAGCAAACATTTTATTGAGAGCTTTCATTTCTTGTCAAGTCTTCTTGAGAGGATCTCGTGCTACTCAAATTTTCATTTATGGAATTTGTCGTGGTGAGATATTGTGTCATCCCCTACAACATATATAACCTTTTACCATATGCATTTCTTCGATGGCAGGGTGCATGGTAAATACCACCATGCCTTCAAATATTTTATAGGCAGACTTGAATTATAGTGGAAAGGAAACATAACACACTTTAGTTTCACAGGAAAATCTATCGAAAACGATGTCATTGGGTTAAGTGAAACAAATGGATACACCCCTATGAGAGGCACATCGCTTTTCTATTGCCAGTACACCAAATTTGCACAAGTGGGTTGAGGGTTCGTCTCCCACGCCATTATAGAGGGAAAATATTGGACTGAGGCTTCTGAAGATAAATTTTCTAAGTTGGAGTCTCCTAATAACTCTGTTTTTTAACAAAAACAGAGAAAGATAGTATTAAGAATGAGGCTCCTAGTAAATCTGATGAAGCCCATGTCAATCCTTATTTATCACATGCATAAGTTGAGAAAAAGGAAGTTCACAATGCCACACTGTTGTACCAAACCGTTTTGAACCATGACTACTTTAATTTACCCTCTTCACTTGAACAATGCCTTGTTGATGGCAATATTTAACTACAAAAGAGGTTATCGCCTTGAAGGATTTAGTTGTTTTGTGAAAAAGCTCGAAGTCTTTGAAATTTATACACCCAAATTGCTTCTTACATCTTAATGTTTAAACTCACATTTTTTCGTTTTTTTTGTTGGTAAAGTAGTGGAACCCCTGACTAGCAGGGTTGCCATTGGTTAAGAAACCACAAATCAGAGGCATCTAAACCGTCAAAATCACCCGGGGATCGCACCCGGCCTGGACCGCACCAACCCTTAACATGGTTGGATTTTTTGATATCCGACGGAATTAGAACCGGCGACCTTTCAGCTTAGAAAGCGTCTTAACCATACCCCGCCACCAACTGTTCTACATCTCGCGGATAACTCACATTTTTTCGTTAGAAGATGAAACCAAATTCCATAAAATATCAACCAGCTCACCCATCCATTTCCAACTTGGTATTCTCAGTCGATTGGTAGTTACAATGGTGGATTATGAATTTAATGTTCAGCAACTTCTGGGCAACGTCATCTCCCCATCGAACAGCCATGGAAGGCTCTAGACTTCTTGACTTTGGGAAAATCTTCGTTGTAATTTTTTTGTAAAAAAAATGGTAATGTATTTGTGTGTGTTGCTTGTTGATGTAGAGAATGTTGAAGTGAATGTATGCTTCTACTGTAGAATTCTATCAGACAAGGGATTTGTTGTATGTATAAGTTTTTGCACAGAACACGAATGAAAAGATAATAGAGAAGATTTCATGCCCAATTGCACTGTGTGACTAAATTTTAAATATATGCTTTGATATGCAGATTACGGTGTGCTCTGTTTTGATTAAACTCTGTGCCTATTTAATAAATTGTTGTGAATTTTTTTATTATCAATGACTTACTATTGAGTGTGAAGCATTCAAATCTGTTAGCAACATATTAATTAACTGGTTGTCTGGGAGATTGTTTTACGTTGCTAAGCATCCATATTTACAAGAGCTCAAATCTGATAGGCAAAGTGTCACGGTAGTATCTCTTGCAACCCAAAGAGAGTTGTATGAACAAGGGACTATTCTCAACAACTAGTATCAAAGCTAGCATTGGATCTAGCCTTACTGCATAAGAAGTTGTCAGTTAAAGTTGGTTTGGGTGTGCATTTGCTCAGTGTATAAACTAGTGGCAATTTGTGATATTCACAGATTGGAAAAGGGAGCTCCAATAGTAGTGACAAAGGCAAAAATACATGGAAAATAATTTTCCATTAACCCTGACCTGAGTCTATCACAACATCTGAAAATCAAGGTCTCTAAATTTCATTTTGGGGGATATTTACTTAAGGAAACATGGAGACATCAGCCATGAGTGACATGGAGACATCAGCCACGAGTGACATGGAGAAGCTTAATGGGGCCAATTTTTCCTTATGGAGAGCACAGATGGAATATATATTGATATTAAAATATCAATATTTTCCCATTGAAGGAGTAGCAAGTAAAAATTCATCAATGACAGATGAAGAATAGAAAAAGCTAGATAAGAAATCCATTGCTACAATCAGGCAGTACCTAGCAAAGAATGTCTACTTCAATGTGGTTGGAGAGAAGACAACAGTAGATCTGTGGAATAAATCTCATGATCTATATGAGAAAAACACAACATCAAACAAGGTGTTTTTTTATGAAGAAACTACATAACCTCAAGATGAAGGAGGGAGATTCAGTTGCAAAACACCTAAATGAATTCAACATCATTACCAATCAACTTGTTTTTGTTAAAAGTGTATTGGATGATGAAATCAGAGCCATCCTACTCATGTTCTCCATGCCAGACAACATAGAGAATTTTATAGTTTCCATGAGTACTTCAGCTCTGGCAGGGACCCTTAAGTTTGATGACATTAACAGCAGCCTAATGAATGAGGAGCTGTAACAAAAATCAATCACAGAAAACTAAGCAGGAGAAGCTCTATCTATAGCTAATCATAGAAGGAAAATTGATCGAACTAGGCAGGGGCGTTCCAAGTCAAGAGGAAAATCAAAATCGAGAAGAGGAATAATTACTTATTATCATTGTGGAAAACCATGACACATGAAAAGAGAGTGTCGGATATGGAAGAAAGAATAGAAGGAGCAAAAAACATCCAACACAAATGAAGGTGAGACCATTATTGTAGATTTAGATAGTGTTGTTTTATTTACTATTTTAGTAAAAGAAACATGCTTATATACTTCCAGCAGTAAAATTGATCGGGTCCTAGACTTTGATGCATCTCACCATGTAACCCCATGCAAAACCAATTTTGTGTTATATGAAGTTGGAGACTATGATATAGTACATTGTTGAAGAATGTAGCTTTGGAAGATATTCTTATTGTATTGTTCTTGTACTTCCTTTGGAAGAGATTCATATTGTATTTGACCATATAAAGAACCCTAAAAGAATGAATATAACCCCTCTTGTAAGGTCAACTAAGAAAAATCCGAAAGAAACATTAAATAACCATTATTTAATGTTTCCCTTGTGAAGTCGTCCTAGGTAGTTGGAGAAACCGTCCCCATAATAAAAGAAAGAAAAAGGTCATCGAAAAGAAAAGTATAAATAAGGGAGGCACGCTTCTCATTTAGACACACTCACTCAAGTATGTTCTTTAGAGAGAGAAGAAGAACAAGTTCGATAGAGGAGGAGAGTAGTTGCATTGTGAAGACATATTATTCTTGGGGTTTCTTATCTTATCTATTCCTGGGATATTTGTGTGGAAGAGATCTAGCCCTTCATTGTACTAGATTGACATTGTACTTGCTGACAAATTTATACTGAAGAAGTTGTTGGGTTTTCTTCCCTTTAAGGGTTTCCCATAGGATAAACTTTTGTGTCTCTTTTAGGTTATACTTGTATTTCTTTCAGTGATACTATTGCTTATTATTGTGATATAGTAAAATTGTTTAAATATATAATATAACTACTATTAAAGTACAAATTCTAACATGGTATTAGATCCATATTGAAAGAGGTCATTATGCAACAATTTAACGAAAGTTGAAATCTAGGGCTTCATGTTCCATGCACTTCCATCCACGAATCAAATTGAAAATGAGGTCAAACCAACTCACCCTAGGAGGGTGCACTTTCTTGTGGAGGCAGATTCCAAATATAAGGGTTTTCGTCTTGACCTCATCATTGTTGCTCAGGAAAACTAGGGCATCATATTTTTGACAAATCTTCTCACAAATCCAAAAGCAAAATACCTTTGCTCAACTTGCCTTGGGGAGGCACATCTTTTCCTTGGAGCAAAATTTCAAGATTGACAAGTTGAAAATTATGGGTTTCTCCGACAAACCCTAGGTCAACAAGTTTTAGAAGGGCATTGCAACTAGTACTTGACTTTAGCATCTCAATTGTTAAGTTCTACAATTTTTATTTCCATTTGAGGTTCTCATATAATTAAAATGTCAAACAATACCAAGATTGAGGATAAGCTTGAAGGGGCCGATAAATTCTGAGCATGGAAGTATATAGTACTTCTCATTCTATAAGAGAATGACTTAGAGAATTATGTTATGGAAGTGATTGTAGAGCCAAAGGGAGAATAAGACAAAGTAATACATAAGAAGAACATGGTTACGGATAAGATGAACATTGTTGATTCCATCGGGGATCACTTGATTCCTTGTGTTTCATCCTTGAAGACACCCAAGGAAATATTTGATGCTCTAACCAAACTATATGAAGGAAAGAACATCAATCCAAAGATGACCTTGAGAACTCAACTCAAGAATGTAAAGCTACAAAATTCAGAGACCATCCAATCTTATTTCATAAGGGTTTCTCAAATCAAGGAACAACTCGAAGCCATTGAAGATATTGTTGAAGAAACCAAAATAGTGATGAATACCTTGAATGGTCCCCCAAAGTCACGGGAGTCATTTATTCAAGGAATCTGTTCCAGAAGAAAGCTAACCAAGTTTACAAGATTATGGGAAGAATGCACTCAAGAAGAAGACAAATTGGTAGCAATAGAAGCAAACATGGGCAGAGATGATCAAGCTCTAGCAACACATACGGAGAAAGAGAAGTTCAAGAAGGAATATCATTCTCACAAGAAACACAAGAATGATCATAAGACTCATAGGTCACAAAATATTATTCATTAGTTAAATGCTACTCTTATCAAAAGATGGGACACATTGCAAGGAATCGTGCCAATGAAAGAGATCAAGATAAGAAAGGAAAGAAGAAGTGGTGTCATGCTCATGCAGATGAAGATGATGAACATGTTCATAAGAAGGCAAGAGAAGATTCTTCAAGTGAAGAAGAATATGTTTTAATTTCCGCTCTTATAGGTGTTGTCACTCATGGGAGTGATATTTGTCTTCTTGATAGTGGTGCTTCTAATCACATGTAGGTTTCAAAGACTTCCTATCCAAATTAAAAGAGAAAGATTCACCTCATAAGGTGAAATTTAGAGATGATTACCAATATCCCATAAAAGGGATGGAGAAGATTCTTACAAACTAGACTCCATCAAACCTATGAAGATGAAAAATGTCATGTATGTACCAGGATTGAAGAAGAATCTCCTTTCCATACCGGCTTTAGAAGAGAAAGGATTAAGAGTTGCTTTTATTGATGACCAAGTTCTTATGTGGCCAAAAGGAAATACTATTGATGATGCAATTGTGATTGGAAAATAAGATGGAGGTTTGTATAAATTGAAGGGTGAAGTAGAACAAGCCGTGATACACAACACAGTGAACCTGTGTGAACTTTGGCATAGAATATTTGCTCACATCCACTACAAAGCATTTCCAATTATAAGCAATATGGTGAAAGTTCTACCAAATATCTAGGCAAACCATGATGGTAAATGAAAAAGATGTGCTCATGGAAATAATGTGACGAGTCTATTTCCAAGAAGTGACATCAAGGCGAAGGGAATACTACACCTCATACACTCATACGTATGCGTACCAATGTCATCAAACTCACTAAGTAGGTATGCATATTATGTTTCTTTTATTAATGAATATTCTCGTAAAACTTGGATTTACTTTTTTAAATCTAAATATGAAGGATTTAGAAAACTCAAATAATTCAAACCCTTGTAGAAAACCACAATGAAAATAATATAAAGACTTTGATATCAAATAATGTTGGGTAATACATATCAGAAGACCAAAAGACTGTACATAGAAGCTAGGATTAAGAGGGAGATGAGCACTCCCTATAATCCTAAATAGAACAGCACAACAGAAAGACATAATTGAATGATAATGGAAGCAATTAAGGCGATGATCCATGATTAAGATCTACCGATGCACTTATGGGCCAGAGCATCTAGAACAACGGTATATGTGCAAAATATAACATCTCACCGAGTACTTGGGAACAAGACACCGGAAGAAATGTTTGCAGGATAGATACTAAAGGTCAACCACTCGAGGATATTTGGTTATCCAATATATGTATATGTTCCCAAAGGAAAGAGAACAAAGTTGGATCCTTCAGGCAAGAACGACATATTTGTTAGGTATAGTGAAACAATAAAGGCATTCATAATCTATATTCCATGTTATAAGCAAATATGTCACCTTCGATGAGGACACAACCTTCAGCAAATCAAGGCAGATTCATTCTGACGAAGTTCATGAGGAGACTGAAGATCCTAGAGTAAGGGTACCAAAAGAAGATATGGTTCCAGAAGATCATGATGCGAATGAACGACAGAGGCTTGTAGATCCACCCCGAGAGGTGAATACACACAAGAGAATACCAACATGGGAACAATAGGCTATTCAAGATGTAGATAAATATGGTGCTTGTAACATCCATAATTGGATATTCTCAATTAACTCAGAATGAACTCGTAATTTATGAAATAACCC
Source organism: Pseudotsuga menziesii (assembly GCA_001517045.1). Classification (NCBI taxonomy): domain Eukaryota; kingdom Viridiplantae; phylum Streptophyta; class Pinopsida; order Pinales; family Pinaceae; genus Pseudotsuga; species Pseudotsuga menziesii. Next base: position 461,993 of record LPNX010132856.1, read on the forward strand.
ACATATCCGTAGATATAAAATGATGTATATATTGATAGATAAGTGATAAAATTTTACATTGAGGCTTGCCTTTATAGGCTTAAGCATGTGTAGTGAAGAGTTACACCCTTTCACTTAGTAATTAATAACTATAATTAATATATTATTTTATATTTGTTACACTCTTCGTTAAGAGTTATTTATTTAATTATTAAAGTTATTTAGTGTTTATTTATTATATATTTTTGTTCATTATATTGCCTCTCCCTTATAATTGCTTTGTCCTCAAATCATAATTTATTGTATGACTTTGTTCTCTTGGTCGTAATGACTTTTCATGATGTTGTGAGCTTGGAATTACGATGCTTGATGAAACTAGGCGGTATAATCTTCGGATTTCTGAACTAATGTGTTGCATTTTTTGGGAAGTGATCCATCCCAAATCTACCTTCATTGGAATTGTTTGATGATCGACTGCTCGTATAGAACTTCTTAATTTAGGCTTCCATAAAAGTTGTCGATGTTGTTTTTGTTCATTTTCAAGGTTGTAGTTGATTTTGTTATAAGAAGAATGATGTTTATTTTCGACTATAATTTGATGTTGGTTGTATCGACTTCTATGATTTGGGTGACGACAAGGCATTCGAGCCATTTGTGGAACCCTTGTAGAAAATTCAATTGTTTGTGATTCTCACGATTTACTGGTTGATAATAACTCTAAGGATTTTTTTAACTCCTCATTTTTAAATTTTTTTATTTGTTCAGTCAACCCTTGATTCAAATTTTTTAAGCGAGACTTTATTCATTTTTTGTAATAGATTCTTATTGAATTCATTTTGGAGATCCACTTCCTTTTGGTGGAATTCCTATTAGAATTCTTCTTGCAATCTTTTTTCCCCTTTTAACTTCTTAATCTGTGCGATCAAGTCTTGACTATGATTCTTCAAACGAGTAATTTCTTCATCCTTATTAGCGACAATTTTTTCAACTTCTTTTTGCTTCTTTTGTTCTGATTTCTGATTACCCTATGAAATCATCTTTGATATATCCTTGAATTCTTCAGATGTTGGAGCTTTTATATCTGACTTCATTGTAATATCTTGAAATGTAATTCTCTTTTGCTTATAGGAAAATGTCAAAAACTCCTTTTTGGCATTCAAGATGAAAGTCCTCAATTTTTTTATCCAAGGTAAACCCAAAATTATGTCACCATCAAAGCTCCATAAGGAAATAACAATGAACCCCAAATGCGGGTGCCAGGCAGGAAATCAGAACCCAACGCAAGAATGACGTGCTCCAGCACGTCACCAGGCACCCCATCCCACATGGTGGAGTTGACACGACTCACATGCAGACAAGTGACAGGTTGGATCCGACTCCCACAAGACTCACAAGCAGATATGATGATGACTCCTTCGTGCATGATGACTATTCAGCTCCCGATGACGCTGAGCATGTTTTTCCATAAGGAATGTGTCCTCTTGACAGTTAAGGTCGAGCAGGATGAGATCTGTGCATTAATGTTCAACCATAATGCACATAGGGATCAGTGTTGGGGGTTTAATGTCTCTGCGGTCCGCCATATTACTCTGTTCATCCTTGCTCATCCCGATCTGCAGAATCTCTGCTATCCTCCGTCCAAACTTCAGCACGCAGAGTCGGATTCTGGACACCATTCTGCCACCCTCCGATCCGTTGACACGACACTCCTAGGGTTGGAAGAGGTCGTGGAAGAGCTGGAAGAGGCAATTCCATATCGATGCCATTCAATGCCTAGGCTAGTTCCGAAGGATTCAACGTAGAGGTTCCGAAAATTCTGCGTGCAATGATGGATGACTGGGAGGACGAACTTTCACGCTCCCTCTCAGCGGCCAGCTGCACTCCAGCCCGCAGAGGGAACTACTGGGTAATTAAAAACTTGATCACCCATCTTATTTTGCATTCAGTCAATCTCCATGAAGCTCCTGAAGCTCAACCTGTTGGACCCACTCCTAAAGATCAACCTGTTGTCCCTACTCCTCATGAGCCCGCGCCACCCTATGTGCATATTTCCCCCCCCCCCCCCTCATTCCACCTTTGTTCCGGCGCCACCCTCGGTGCATCCAGCTCTAGCCCCCCTTCATCCCACCTCTGTTCCTCCTCACCCCATTTCTACCCCTGTACCCATATTCCCCTCTGCCTCGGCTCCCTTTGACACCACCCACAATTCTCACCCTCCCACTCAGGACCAACTCGCTTCACCAAAGGGAAAGGCGGCCAATGTTCTTCCACCCAGGAAAACAACCCCTTTACTGGTCAAGAAACCCAACTCCGCTAGCAAGGAAAGCATGGACATCTCCAAAGGAAGCGGAACCTCCAGTAGTGCCAACAGCTTGGGTGAAGAAGCATACAACACTAAAGAACAGGTCGTGCAATGGGGCACAGGCTTTGGTTTCCCGATCATTGAAGTGCCCTTTGAAAAGCTCCAAGGCCAGGTTAAATGTTCCAATCTTTCTCTTTTTCGGTTGTCTTCTGGAATATTTCTCCTCCGAGCAGTTTTGTTCAGGCTAAGTCATAATATTTTTTTATTCCTCAAACAACAAACTTGTTTTGTAAGATCTATTTTCCCTATCTACCGGAGGATCACCCTAACAGTCACAGCTTGCCTATCTCCTCCAGGTAGACTGGCATGCTGCCTTTGTTTTTTCTTTCATGCACGATGGACACTCTGAATTGTATTTTTATCTGTATTATTATTTCTCCTTAATAGAATAGACCTGAACTTACAAAAAAAAGAAACTAACAATGAATTTCGATGTGACCATATAATCTCCAACATTCAGTTGTAAACCACTTATTTCAATTTGTTTTATGTCCCAAAAGTCTAGCTCTTCCCTTATATTTGACTCGGGAATCACGAAATGGTTAGCGAATTCAGTACTAATATCATTATTACTTTCAACATGTGCAATAGAAATGTTGATATCCTTCCCTGCAAGTGTCCCTTTAATTCTAAATAGTATTGCAACATTTCTTTGTAAGGTGATAGGGAACTTTTCTTTTTTTTAAACATTAAAATCTATATTCTTCAGTTTTCTTTGAAATTTAATCAATATCACCTCCTTCTTTTTTCCAATAGTTTTGTAAAGTGCCAGTAGATTGGGTGGTTGGGAGGAATGGGTGTTACCTTCCCCACCTAAGTTCAAATCTCACTTGCTTCTTAGTAGCAATTATTATGCACTTTTATATTTGTTTTCCCCCTTAAGTTTTGTAAAATGTGAGTAGATTAGGTGGTTGGAGGAGTGAGTGTTACCTTCCCCACCTAAGTTCAAATCTCACTTGCTTCTTAGTAGTAATTATTATGCACTTTTATAATCAAACCCAAACCCACTTATTAAGAAACCATGTGTGGTTTCACTTTTACCTTTTTTTTGTTTCATTTTTACCTCTTTTTTGGGGGTTTTACTTTTATCTTTTTTTTTATTACTTTTACCTCCTCCTTTTTTTACTTTTACATCTTTTTTTGGGTTTTATTTTTACCTCTTTTTTTAAGGTCCTATTTTTTGGGAAACCCTATAACATCCACTGTAGCATCCATAGTTGGATAGTTTCAATTAACTCGGAATGAACCCGTAATTTTTGAAATAACCCACATATCCCTAGATATAAAATGATGTATACATTGATAGATAAGTCATAAGATTTTACATTCAGGCTCGCCTTTATAGGCTTGAGCATGTGTAGTGAAGGGTTACACCCTTTCACTTAGTAATTAATAACTATAATTAATATATTATTTTATATTTGTTACACTCTTCATTAAGAGTTATTTATTTAATTATTAATAGTTATTTAGTTTTTATTTATTATATATTTGTATTCATTACATTGCCTCTCCCTTAGAATTGCTTTGTCCTTAAAGCATAGTTTATTGTATGACTTTGTTCTCTTGCTCGTAACGACTTTTCATGATGTTGTGAGCTTGGAACTACGATGCTTGATGAAACTAGGCGGTATAATCTTCAGATTGTTGAACTAATGTGTTGCATTTTTGGGGAAGTGATCCATCCCAAATCAACCTTCATTGGAATTGTTTGATGATCGATTGCTCATACAGAACTTCTTAATTTAGGCTTCCATAAAAGTTGTCGATGTTGTTTTTGTTCATTTTCAAGGTTGTAGTTGGTTTGTCTATAAGAAGAACAATGTTTATTTTCTGCTTTAATTTGATGTTGGTTGTATGGACTTCTGTGATTTGGGTGACGATAAGGCATTCGAGCCATTTGTGGAACCCTTGTAGAAACTTCAATTGTTTGTGATTCTCGTGATTTACTGGTTGATAATAACTCTGAGGATTTTTTTAACTCCTCATTTTTTAATTTTTTTATTTGTTCGGTCAACCCTTGATTCAAATTTTTTAAGCGAATCTTTTCTTCATTTTTATGTAATAGATTCTTATTGAATTCATTTTGGAGATCCACTTCCTTTTGGTGGAATTCTTGTTGGATTTCTTCTTGCTATATGTTTTCCCTTTTTGATTTCTTAATCTGTGCGATCAAGTCTTGACTATGATTCTTCAAACGAGTAATTTCTTCATCTTTACTAGCAACAATTTTTTCAACTTATTTCTGTTTCTTTTATTCTGACTTCTGATTACCCTATGAAATCATCTTTGATATATCCTTGAATTCTTCGGATGTTGGAGCTTCTATATCTGAATTCATTGTAATATATTGAAATGTGATTCTCTTTTGCTTATAGGAAAATGCCAGAAACTTCTTTTCGACATTTAAGATGAAAGTCCCCAATTTTTTTTATCCAAGCTAAGCCCAAAATTATGTCACCGCCAAAGCTCCATAAGGAACTAACAATGAATTTCGATGTGACCATATAATCTCCAACATTCAATTGTAAGCCACTTGTTTCAATTTGTTTTCTATCCCAAAAGTCTAGCTCTTCCCTTATATTTGACTCAAGAATCACTACATGGTTAGCGAAGTCAGTACTAATATAATTATTACTTTCAATAGGTGCAATAGAAATGGTGATATCCTTCCCTGCAAGTGTCCCTTTAATTCTAAATAGTATTGCAACATTTATTTTTAAGGTGATAGGAAACTTTTCCTTCTTTTCAACATTAAAATCCATATTCTCGAGTTTTCTTTGAAACTTAATTAATATCTCCTTCTTCTTTTTTCCAATAGTTTTGTAAAATGGCAGTAGATTGGGTGGTTGGGAGGAATCAGTATTACCTTCCCCACTTAAGTTCAAATCTCACTTGCTTCATAGTAGCAATTATAATGCACTTTTATATTTTTTCCTCTTAATTTTTGTAAAATGCGAGTAGATTGGGTGATTGGGAGGAGTGAGTGTTACCTTCCCCACATAAGTTCAAATCTCACTTACTTATTAGTAGTAATTATTATACACTTTTATATTCAAACCCAAACCCACTTATTAAGAAACCACGTGTGGTTTCACTTTTACCATTTTTTTGTTTACTTTTTTTACTTTTACCTCTTTTTTTTTAATTTATTTTTCTTTTTTTAAGGACAAGGTCCTTTTTTTTGGGAAACCCTGGAAACCTGAATGGTAACCTCGCTCTGATACCACTGTAACATCCATAGTTGGATATCCTCAATTAACTCGGAATGAACCCATAATTTCTGAAATAACCCACATATCCATAGATATAAAATGATGTCTATATTGATAGATAAGTGATAAGATTTTACATTGAGGCTCGTCTTTATAGGCTTGAGCATGTGTAGTGAAGGGTTACACCCTTTCACTTAGTAATTAATAACTATAATTAATAGATTGTTTTATATTTGTTACACTCTTTGTTAAGAGTTATTTATTTAATTATTAATAGTTATTTAGTGTTTATTTATTGTATATTTTTGTTCATTACAGTGCTCCAGATGGGACTTCTAGAGAAAGCAAGAGACCTCGACCATATTCCAACTACGTGTATTTACTATGTGATATCATTGATGTAGATCCTTCCAGTTATGAAGAAGTATACGAGAAGAAAGTGTGGAAGGATGTTATGATCAAATAGTATCAATCGATCATGAAGAACGATGTTTGGGATGTGGTCTCGAGACCAGAAGGGAAGTCAATAATGTCTTCCAAATGGATCTATGAAATAAAGCATGCAATAGACGTTGGGAGGTGTCGATAAATACAAGGAAAGATTTGTGGCTCATGGATTCTTTTAGAAATAAGGGATGACTGCAAAGGGAATTTTGTTCCTATAGCAAAATACACTTCGATTAGAGCAATGCTTGCGATAGTTGCAGTGATGAAGTGGAAGGTACACCAGATGGACGTGAAAACAACTTTTATGAATGGTGTAGTAGAAGAATAAGTGTATTTGGAGCAACCATTGGGATTTGAGACACATGACAGGTAGACACATGTGTGCAAGTTGAAAAAGGCCTTGTACGAATTGAAGCAGACACCCAGGACATGGTATAACATGATTGATATTATTTTGAGTAGCTTGGTATTTACCAAGAGTAAAGAAAATTCCAAGCAGTACTACAAGGTTGAGAATGGGAGATCGGTGATATTCTTATTATATGTATATGACCTATTTCTAACAGGAGATGAGTCTATCATTGCAAAAATTAAGAATAATATTGTTGTAGAGTTCGAGATGAAAGACCTGGGTATGATGTACTATTTTTTAGGTCTAGAGGTGTAGCAGAGTCCAAATGAAATTTTCTTTAGCCAAGGAAAATATGTTGTGGATATCCTGAAGAGATTCAGGATGTTGGATTGTAAGGCCATGGTTACACCAATGGCATCAAAATTGAAGTTGTTGTGTGATGCTACTTCAGAGACAGTGGATACCACATTTTAAAGACATATGATTGGTTTGTTGATGTACTTAACGAACACTAGACCCGATATATGATTTAAGGTGAACACTTTGAGTTAGTACATGGTTGAGTGGAGACATGTTCACTTGATTGCAATAAAGCATGCGATGAGGTACCTGAAGGGTGCACTTGAGTATGGACTTAGGTACGAGTTAGATCATAAGATTAGACTGCAAGGCTATGTTGATTCAAATTGGACCGGTAGTGTCACAAACAGGAAGAGCACTTTAGGATGTTACTTCAGTTTGGGATCGAGCATGATTTCTTGCTTTATTAGGATGCAAACTAGTGTGGTACTCAGTACAACCAAGGTAGAGTATATTACAGCGTGTTCAGCTAACAGTGAAGCAGTTTGTCTTCGAAAGTTGCTTGTAGGGAAATTCGATCTTGAGTTAGAGGCGACTTGTATTTTATGTGACAACGAGAGTTGTGTGAAGTTATTTGAGAACTCAGTGTTTCATGACAAGTTGAAGCATATCAAGATCCAACACCGTTACATTATATATATATGGTATAGAAGGCAACAATGAAGCTCCAGTATATTGCGGAGGATGAGGAGACAACCAATGTGTTAACCAATCCTCTATTAGGAGTGAAGTTTGAGTAATCCAGGGACAATATTAGAATGATGTAGATACATGTCCCTCGCGAGAGGGAGGGATGGGTCTGATATACAAATCCAAGGATCTAGTTGATGGTGTGATAACAATAGGTGTTCATTTATGGAATATATTACTAATCTATGTGATAGTTGGAGAGGGTGTCTAGTTCATAATGACTGGAGAAAGTGACCATACTTTTGTATGCATATCCAATCGAGTATGCATATCCAGTCGAGTTGCATATCGAATTATTGTATTATTATGTGTGTATGCACTAAAGACAATGACCAACTCATGAGGACTGGAGAGAGTGACCATACTTGTGATGACTAGAGAGAGTGAACATACTGTTGTATGTGTATCCAGTCGAGTATGTGTATACAACCAAGCTACGTATCTAGTGAACTGGAGAGCATGACCATCTTGTGATAATCGGAGAGAGTGACCATACTTGCGAGGGTTGGAGAAAGTGACCATACTTGCGAGGACTTGATAGTGTGACCATACTTGTGAGGGTTGGAAAGAGTGTTCATACTTGTGACGACTTAGAGAGTGACCATACCTTTGTATGTGTATCTAGTCAAGTATACGTATCCAATCAAGTATGTGTATCCAGTCGAGTATGCGTATCCAACCGAGTATGTGTATCCAATCGAGTTGTGTATCCAGTTGGATGAGTGTGGCTAGATTACTTGTGAACTAAATGAAGTCGCGTAATGACGTAATGTGTGCTCTTGGCTCGTTGATGTGTTGATACTATGAGGCCCCTAGATGTATGATCGTGAATGATGCATGATTGAGATGATGGATTTCTCATGGTGAACTTCTAGTGATGTATATATTTAAGAGATGTCAGAATTCAATGGTCAAAGTATAGAGTTGCAGCAACAGTGATGATGATCCCATGAGAAGAATACCTTCCTTGTTAAGAGGGAGTGTTGAAGAATGTAACTTTGAAAAATATTCTTATTTTATTATTGTTGTACTTCCTTTGGAAGAGATTCATATTGTATGTGATCATGTAAAGAACCCTACAAGAATGAATGTAACCCCTTTTGTAAAGTCGGCTCCGAAGAATCCGAAAGAAACATTAAATAAGCTTTATTTAATGCTTCCCTTGAGAATTAGGCCTACACAGTTAGAGAAATTGGCCCCATAAGAAGAAAAAAAGGTCACCCCATAGACAAGTATAAATAGGGGAGGTGCACTTCTCATTTGGACACATGCCCACTCAAGCAAGTTCACTAGAGAGAGAAGAAGAACAAGTTCGCTAGAAAAGGAAGAGTACCTGCATTGTGAAGACATATTATTCTTGGGGTTTCTTATCTTATCTATTCTCGGGTTATTTATGTGGAAGAGATTTAACTCTTCTTTGTACTAGATTGGCATTATACTTGCTGACAAATATATAGTGGAGAAGTTGTTGGGTTTTCTTCCTTTGAGGTTTTCCCAAAGAAGAAACTTTTGTGTCTCTTTTATGTTGCGCTTATTTTTCTTTCAATGATCCAATTGTTTATTGTTTTGATATAGTAGAATTGTTTAAATATATAATATAACTACTATTCAAGTGCAAATTCTAACATACATTAGGGAAACAATCATTTTTGTAATATTGTTGGAGTGGGAGATGTTTGAATTCAATCAAAGGATGGCTATGATATCTTACTGAAACAAGTTAGGCATGTCTCGAAGATGCGCATGAGCTTGATTTTTGTGGTGAAATCAGATGATGAAGGTTGCTCTACTAGCTTTGGAAATAGTGGCTAGAAAATCAACAAAGGAGTGTTAGTCATGGATAGAGGACTCAAAATACGGACATTGTATACCTTAAGAGAAACTACAAGAAAATAAGATGTGGTTGTTGTTGCAAGAGAAGGAAACTCACCAAATCTATGGCACAAGCGCTTGGGACATATGAGTGAAAAGGGCCTAAAAATCCTTCTTGGCAAAAATCTGCTTCCAAGTTTGAAATCCTATTAAGTTGACCTTTGTGAGAATTACATATATGGGAGGAAACGAAGAGTTTCATTTATGAGAGGAGGCTATGAAATAATTACAAAATTGTTATAATTAGTACACTCCAATGTGTTTGGGATAGTAAATGTTAAGTCTCTAGGAGGAGCCTCATATTTTATTACTTTCATAGATGATGCATCTAGGAAGGTTTGGGCCTTTCCTATGAAAGGAAAAGATGAGTTATTTGAGATGTTTCAAAATTTTAATGTTGGTTTTTAAAGAGAGACTAACAAATTGCTCAAGTGGTTGAGGACATATAACAATGGAGAATATTGCTCCAATGCCTTCAAGTACTATCGCAATAAGCTTGGCATAAATCACAAGAAGACTGTCCTTGGTACTCCTCGACAAAATGGTACTAGGAAAAGGATGAATCGCACTATCATGGAGAAGGTGAGGAGCATGTTATCAAATTTAGGGTTCGAAAAGCATTTTTTGGCAAAAGCAATGAAGACAATATGTTACCTCGTTAACCAATCGCCTACTACAACCTTGGACAATGGAATTGCTGAAGAAGTTTGGACTCGTAAGAAGGTAAATTATTCTCACCTAATTTTATTTTTTAATGGGGAGCATTTGTATACATTCCCAAATAGCAATTAACTAAGTTAGATAACAAATCCATGAAATGTATTTTCTTGGGATATGCGGATGGTGAATTTGGTTATTATTTATGGGATCCGATTAAATGCAAAGTTATTAGAAGAAAGGATGTCATATTTAATGAGTTAGAAATGTTTAAGATTCCTACATGCGACATGGAGTTCAATAAGTCCACTGATAGGTTTTTTGAGCAACTAGAAAACATACCACCATTGAAAGAAAATAATGTGCATTAGGTTGAAAATGAAGGACAACTAGTTGAAGATGACAGACAACCTGCTGAAAAATAATGGGAAGCGAGAAGAAGAAGCCTTGCAACAACCATTACAAGAGGTCCAATCGAAAGATATACCACCACAACTGGTTCACAGGTCCACTAGGCCTCATAAGCCATCACAGAGGTATCCTCCATCGAATTATATTTTATTAATTGATGAAGGTGAACCTCATTATTTTTAGGAGGCTTGTGATGATGAGCATAACAATTATTGGAAGAATACCATGCAGGAAGAAATGGATTCACTATTGGAGAATAAAACATGGGAGCTAGTAAAGCTTTTGAAAGGAAGAAAAGCATTACAAAACAAATGGGTATACAGGCTTAAGCATGAAAACGAATGAAACAAGGAGAGGTATAAGGCAAGGTTGGTGGTGAAGGGATTTGCTAGAAAAAGGAGTTGATTTAATGAATTTTTTTCACCTATTGTTAAAATGTCATCCATTAGAGTTATTCTTGGTCTTGTTGTTGATTTAGACTTAGAGTGTGAACAATTAGATGTAAAGACAACCTTCCTTCATGGAGAATTGGAGGAAGAGATCTATATGGAGCTGCTGGAAGGATTCAAAATAAAACTTTAAAGAAAACTTGGTTTGTAGGTTGAAGAAGAGCCTTTATGGGCTGAAACAAGCACCTCGCCAATGGTATAAAAGGTTTGATTCGCTCATGTTGGAGCATGGTTTTAAAAGGATAGAGGACGATCATTGTATTTACATTAAGAAGTTCGACCAAGAAAGGTTTATCATTTTATTGCTATATGTGATGACATGCTAATTTTTAGGCATGATAAGAGCATGATTAACAGGTTGAAGAAGGACTTGGGAAGTGAATTTTCAATGGATGATTTGGGCCAAGCACAACAAATATTGGGCATGAGGATTATATGTGACAGAAGGAACAAAAAGTTGTGGTTGTCACAAGAAATATATATTGAGAAGGTGCTTAACAGGTTCAACACGAAGGATGCGAAATCAGTGGGAACATCTCTTGCAGTACACTTCAAATTGAGTGTTTATTTGTCCCCTTGTAATGACAAGGAGAAAGAGGAAATGAGTAAAATCACATATGCTTCAGCAATTGGAAGCTTGATGTATGCCATGGTATGTACACGTCTGGACATTGCACATTCATTGGGAGTAGTGAGTAGATTCCTTTCCAATCCAGAAAAACAACACTAGCAAGAGGTAAAGTGGATATTAAGATATTTGAAGGGTACAATTCATTATTGTTTATGTTTTGGCAATTCTGATATTGTGCTTGAATGATTTACATATGTAGATATGGTTGGAGACGTGGACACTAGAAATTCCACCACTGGTTACTTGTATACGTTTGCAGGTGTAGCGGTGTCTTGGTTTTATAGGCTACAAAAAGTTGTTCTCTCCATAACCGAGACAAAATACATAACTACAACATAGGCTTGGAAATAAAGGTTGTGGATGCAACAATTCCTAGTAGACCTGGGGATTAATGAAGATAAGTATGTGTTGCATTGTGACAATCAAATCATCGTTCACTTGGTGAAAAATCCAACATTACACTTAAGGACCAAGCACATTGATCTAAGGTATCACTAAATTTGCCAAGTATTCGAAGAAGGGCATTTACATCTAGACAAGATTCATACTGTTGAGAATCCAGTTGATATGCTTACTAAAGTTTTTTCAAGATACAAGCAAGATCTCTGTAGAATCTTGGTTGGCTTGGGAGTTACATGATGCATCTGTGGGAATAAACAATCTTACTCCTATTTTAGACCGACATCTAATTTTTGTAGCATTTATAGTCCTACTCCGAAGATAGATACTAGAGAGGGGGAATGTCTTATTGTGAGGGACTTTATTGGTTTTAACTACGAGTTACTTCTGATTAATTGTTATGATCCATATGCTGATAGGCAACTATTTTGGGACCGGATCTATCGAAGTGATCTAGTGAACTACCTAATCTCATGCTTGGTGGGGATTTGAATTTTATTGTGGTGGCATCTAAGGTATGGGGCAAAAAGGTCCAACTAGACCCTTTGGGTGATTTTTCAACTATATTTTTGAACATGAGGGTCTGGTAGATATAGTTAATGGCCCTAGGAGGCCTACGTGGAAGAATTTGAGATCTAGACATGATGCCATTAGTAAAAGATCAGATCATTGTCTTATTGTTGATGGATTGTTGCTATCTATGGGGCATTATAGGTCTTGGGTTGAAAATGTTCCTATCTCAGATCATTTCCCCATTTTTCTCCAGTTAGAACCTGTTCGAGAGAAGGTATTTTAACCATTCAAATATAATCATTCATGGGTGAGAGATTTTGAATTCATAGAGATGGTGAAGAAGGAATGGGAATCTATGACTCAAGTTAGTCATCAATTTGCTATGAAAATGTTGGTTCAGAAGTTGAGATTGTTAAAAGTTAAAGTGATAAAATGGGAAAAGGCACACAAATCACAATTAAAGGAGGAGATACTGGACGCAAAATCATCTATTAGATAGATTCATGAAAACTATAAGAGTGGTTCTTATCCGGCAAATGTAAGGAGAAGTTAGCGGATCCAGAAAATAAGATAAATCATTCTCTCCTGTTGGATGAAGAGAAATGGAGACTTAAAAGCAGCGCTATGTGGTTATTATTGGGTGATTAGAATATTAAATTCTTTCATCAGTTTGCAAATGATAGGAGAGCCCAAAATTCTATATGGGAAATTTCAAATTAGGAGGGATACTCATTTAAAGGCACCGATAGCATTAAAATCGAAGTTGTCAATCACTTTCATACTTTATTCTCGGATCCTGAGGATAATTCAGTGATTGATTAGATGCACATTATTTAGAAATTTCCTAGATTTTTTTATGATCAAGACCAATCCATTATTGGTATACTAGTTTCTATGGAGGAAGTAAAAGTTGTACTAAAGAGGGTTTCCAAATCCAACATTCCTGGACCAGATGGATGGACCGTGGAACTCTTCCTGGAGTTTTTTGACATAATGGGGGGTGATATTCCGGATGTTGTGGAAGAATCTAGGGCTAGAGGGAAGATATATGATGAAATGAATACCACATATATAACATTGATCCCTAAGATCCCTAAGCCAATCTCTTTTAATGATTTTAGGTCGATTTCTCTATGCAATTTGGTTTACAAAATTTATGTAATGGTGATTAATGCCTCACCTACTAATTATTTCAGAGGTAGCCGGGTGGTTAGGCAAGGTTTCCCATTCCCCCCCCTTATTATTCTTGATTCTTATTAAAGGTCTGAGCAAACTGATTAGTGATCATAAGGACAAGGGATACATATTGGGCATCAAAATCTCTTCTATCATACAAGTTACACATCTTCTATTTGTTGATGATGTATTGATGTGCGGGGTTGCTCAATTGGCAGAATGGAGTGCATACAAAGAAATAATTGATTCATTCCGTAGGGCCTCGAGAATGGAGATAAGTACCACCAAATTGACTATGTTGTATCATGGATAATTGATGATGAACTATAACCTTTTAAGACTTTTCTCCCATTTTCTTTCTCTCATATGGAAGATGCATCAAATATCCAGGTTTCAGATTGAAACTTAATAACTACAATGTGACTGATTGATATTGGTTGTTGAAGAGATTTGATGTATAGATTAACCACTAGTGCATGCGTTGGCTATCCATGGGTGGAAGACTTACACTAATTAATTTAGTGTTGACCAATCTATTAGTATGTTGGATATCCGTATGCAAAGTGCCCATAACCATTATCAGTGCTATCAAATGCAAGATATTTAACTTTCTATGGAACGCCACTATGATGGAAAAAATACCATTTAATAAAATGGGAGCATATCTTTCATCCTAAATAGTTGGGTGGATGGGGAACCAAGAACTTATACAAATTCTCCAGGGCAATTGCGGCCAAGAATCTATGGCGATCCCTCTTCGAAGATAGCTTGTGGCATTGAGTTGCTTTAAAAGAGTATCGGTCATTCAATGTATTAGAAGCGATGTAAAGAACAAGAAAGGGGCATCGAATATATGGACATGATTATCATATCCTTTTGATGTGATTGGCAAGTGGTTGGCATGGGTCCCGAGCGATGGCACACATATTAGAATAGCTATGGATCCCTTGATAGGAAATAATCAAAACTACAAGTTATCCTCTGGAATCATTGAGATTCTTCATCAAAATGGTTTAAGTCGCCTTAATCAAATATATGTGGGGCATCAATCTTCTTATGACATCCCAACATGGTTAAATGCTGAGATGGTTGGTCTTGATGACAGATCCCGAGATGAATGGGACAATTATATTCACGCACTAAGGGGAAATGCAATAAGCTTGACATAACAACATGACATACTAGTTTAGACTTGGGCTTCCAACACTGGTAGAATTACTGCAAAAACTGCATATATATCGTTATGGGTTGATTAAGGATATGCCACCAAATGGTGGTATAAAGAAATATGGAAATAGCAGGCTCCATTGAAATCATTATTGTTTTTTTCTGGCTGGCGATTCATAAATGTATACTCACATGGGAAAAGTTGTCCAAGTGGGGCTTTCATGGACCCAAGATTTGTTCTCTCTGTAGATTGGAGGAGGAAACAAACGAGCACCTCCTCATTAACTGTCCCTACATGAAGGAGGTATGGAATCTCATAAAAAGGTCTATCTAGTATTTCGATGAGTGGGATGGGTAGTCAGTTGAATTAAGTTTACAGGTGTGGTGATCTCATAAAAATCGAATGGAGATCCCAGTGATGATTTGTCGGGAGATATGGAAAACTTGAAACATAGCAATTTTCGAGGATCATATCCTACCTACGAAGATATTATATTAGAAGATTATGACAATTTGTGGTAACAGTACTTCAATGATTCATCACAGGTGTAGATAGATTTCTTATCCACCAAAGTGGTCTCCATAAAAAAGTAGAGGTTTTTTTTATGGAGTAGCTCTTAATACATGTATTAGTGGGGCGGGAGACATTATATGGCTCAACAAACTAGATCATTATAAATTGATGATGAATTATAGATAGGGGACAAATACAAAATCTGAGATGTTAGCATTATGGATTACTTTGTTTTTCGTTGCTAAAAGGAGGATTCACTTGTATAAAATCTATGGTGACTAAAAAATGATAATAGATTGTGTCAAGAAGAAGCACACTATACAAGTGATCCAACTTACCCCATGGATGGACATGATTAGAAGCTTGATATGTCTCTTGTCAGGCATCTCTATTTCTCATATATATCGTGAATTTAACAGAGATACAGATGCATTGTCAAAGAGGGCGGTCAATATGCAGGAAGGAGTTATACACTATTAGTTTTTCCATGATCAGGATTGCACTGAACATGGCAGTATTACAATATATGTATTAGTTCAACTTTGGCTCTTACTCGATATATACATGAGAGGAGGAAACATGGTCATTTCTTCCTCTATATATACAAATGCAGACACTCCCCTTGGATGTAGCATGATGGATTGCATTGGTATACTTTTTATACATATTTTATTATCATCTTATCTTTTTTGAATTCACAGGTTTACTATGACATGCTTGCAATGGACAAAGTTGTGGCATTTATTTCAACTATCTTATTGAAACTACATTATCTTAGATGTTTTTTATCTTTTTGGGGGCAACATGTACTAAGTTGGCACTTTTGTGATGCAAGAGAGATCGACCATATATTTTGCTTTATGGGATATTTTAGCTTTTACACTTTTTTTTGAACTTTCATTTGGGCAATCATATTTCAGTTATCTTGTTTATGGTTTGATCGAGTCATATGTATTGTTTTTTTTGTTATATAAACTTACAAGCTACTTCATATAAATAAAGGTATTACATTAATTCAACATAAATTGTCTTATATCAACTATGTATTTAGTATTTAAACCTACACTATAATTTTCCAGTTCAAAAATTCCAAAACTTAGAAGACTACTCCAAAAAAATAATTAAACTCAAAACCTAAAATGATATAATTCGTTGACAAAGATTAAAAATTCCATAGTCAAATGTCAAAGTGATTGGTAAATGACACCAACGTCAAATTCAACACAAAGTGACGAATGAAATGGAGGGAAGAAAATTGGCGGGAGTTTTGCTTCCGCGCTCAAATCCCCAATATCAGTGAAGACTTCGCAGCAGATAAACACCATTGTCATTTGATTACACTTCATATCATTCGCACCCGATATTATTTTCTTTGTGAATTTCATCCGAAAACCCTTGTTCTCTGCGGGGATTAACAAAGTAGAGAATAAAGATGTTTGGCATGCAGAGTCAGTCGGATGGAGGTTCTTTATTCTCAGGAGGTGGTTTTATGCCCTCTCAGGCCACCCAAGTTAACGAAGGCGGTTTCTCCTCTGTGAGGGTAAGCGGCTTTTCCTCTCAGTTTAGGCGGTTTTAGGGTTTTCAACCTCTGCATGTTTTGGCAGTTTAAGGAGTCCAACATTCAATCAAGCATGGATGGTTTTGCAGAAAAGCGGTACCAGCACCGGGCTTCTTCCATTGACGGTAAAACAGATAAGCCAGGCAACCCAGAAGCTCTCTGATGAGAATTCGAATTTTACAATAGATGGCGTTGACGTCAACAATGTAAGAACCGTTCTTAATTTTTACTGAACATTCAAGGTGTTTATGTATTATGGAATAAATCGCCTTACTATGTATGTCTTTTGGGTGCGCAGGTAACCCTCGTTGGGATGGTCTTCAACAAGGAAGAGAGGGTTACTGATGTGTCATTTTATCTCGACGATGGTACAGGAAGAATCGAAGTGAAACGATGGTAAGCTATTATTATTATTATTGTTGCTGCGGTTATTTTGTAGTTGCCACCTAATCAGGCTAATCAGAGTAATTTACCGGATTTTTCATTTGTTTCTGTTTCAAGCCCTAGGTCACAAGATCGAGCCGTCCGGTCTATTTTAGTTTCTTAAATCATTATTAATCTGAACCAGATGAAACTCATAAAACCGATCTGGTGTTTCTTTGTTGTTTTTTAAATTATTATTTAATCTGAAGGTCTATTTTAGTTTCTTAAATTATTATTAATCTGAACCAGATGAAACTCAGAAAACCGATCTGGTGTTTCTTTGTTGTTTTTAATTTAATCTGAAATTTACCGGATGAAATTTATTTATTATTTGTAGTTGACTACTCACAACACTTTCGCCTGACTTTTTACAATTTTTCCCTTGTTTTTAATATATTTCTTATGTCTTTGTTATTTGTATGAATAAAAGGCATAGCAGTAGGATTCGAATTTCAAATTCCAATATAATTCTGTATTGAAAATATACATAATTAAAAAACCAGTGCGATTTCAATAGAGATTATACTTTTTACAAATGAAATCATGTATTTTGTTTCAAATTGGGATGAATTTTATTAAAAAATTAATGTACAATTTATTAAATATTTATTGAAAATTTAATGATTTAATTTTTAATTAATATAAATTTATTTTAAACTTGGATTTATCAAAGTATTTTGAAGGATCCAATTTATTGAGGTGTTTTTTTTAAAATCTTAAATGTTTTATATATCTAAAAAATATATATTTCATAAAATTTGATCTTTCTGTTGGATAGATCTGGATTTAAATTAAAAAAACTGTTCATCACAGTTGAAACAACGATTTGTACTTCTTTTGCCACTCAGTCCCCCTCTAAATCCTCCTTTGCCTCTATGGCCTCCTCTAAATACTTGAGAACCTTCATTTACACAAAGCAAATTGATCCAATCTATCTGTAAGTGCATCCAAGGAACAACACTGATCAGTAGAACCCCACACCATTCCTCAAAGTCATTTCTCATGCAATGAAAACTAACAATCAATTCAACACAAACAAATATCAATAGACACTAGACATGCACATGGTGTTTGGTGCATTTAGTTGCATAGGGGCTCATAGGTCTCAAAGGTTGCTAACTTGCTAATGAAATAAGCCAACCAACTAACTTTCTATGGACACACTGTTCAACCCATGCAGTTGCATGAGGGCTCATATACCTCAAGGTTGCCACTAGGCTTTGATACCATATGTAACGCCCTTCTAGTACTACATTAACTAACAATACATTTTTTCATTGAGAGCTCTATTTATTATAAAAGGAAATATAAATGGATGGGTCAAAGGGAGCACAAAAAGTAGGTAGGCAAATTGGGTGAGTGGGGCATACGGTCATTTAACCAATAAATACAAGGCATAGATATGCATTTGCATTAGGAACTAGCTATTGAACTAGGAGGGATACTAGGTTTAGTAATAACGAGTAAGCTAGGACAAGAAGGGACGCCCTTACTTTTGCCTTTGCAGGCACTGGATAAAAACATATTTTTGGGATATACTTCATACATAAGGAAGTGTATCCAAGGAAGGTGTACTCTTTGTTATTTCATGAAAGCAACAAACTCTAAAAGGGAAAATAAAAAATAGTAAGTATTTATAGCACCATACCAAAGACAAGAGAGATGAGTTTCTAATCCATTAGAAATGATGTTCTCATACATTTGCTGTTATTGTGTATGTGTATCCAATAGATCACAGGCCATAATCAATTGGTCATACAAAGAACCATTTTTCATTCCGCTCCAACTACGAACTAATTGCTACCAACTCTTTCCTTGAAAGGAGTAAGTTATGTGATGGCCATGATAGCAACAACAATTATACACCCCATCACCACCCATGTTGATTCTAGGCATAGTAACTAAAGGTGCCTTAATTTGAATATGTTAGATTCTGCGGTTTAATTCAAATATATTATATCTTTAATCTAATGTAATAGGATTACTAAAAGATAGACAAGCACAACACAAGAGAAAGACACTAAGATTTTTTCTTGGGAAACAAGGGAGAAAACCCAAAAACTTCTTTTGTATAGATTCGTCACTTGATACATTGTCATATTGAGATAGAAAACCCAAAGATATGATGTCTTTTATTGCTTCTTCTTCTTCTTCACCAATGAAATTGTCTTTCTCACTCTAGGAGCGCACTTGCTTGCACTCGCTGTGTATCCAAATGAGGGACGTCGTCTCCCTGTTTATATTCTTCAGTTGTGTGACCTTTTGGTCCAATAGGGATCACTTCTCTTGTGGGAGACCAAAAATACGCTTTACATCATTCTCTTGGGGACTATTGCTTCGACTTACGGTAGAGGTTTTACCTCAACTTTTACATAACTAATTAAATTAATGGCATCTTTGATTAGAGGGAAAACATCTCCGAAAGGAGGTACAATAGAATATAGTAATAATAATACAAATAATACAATGAAGAATATCTTCCAAAGTTACATTTTCAACAATACTCCCTCTTAACAAGGAAGGCATTTTTTTGACTCAGTCATCACAACAACTGGACACGACCTTTGGACATCATCATCATCACTAGATCATCATCACTGGATCGTTATTAGTGGATAATCATCACCATCACAGTTGCAACAATTTTCATCTCATCGATCATTGACTAGTGACATCTCTTGAATATATACGTCCTCAAAAGTTCTATAGAGCTAACCCTTTTCCATGCTAGATGTAGGCCTAGATTCCATCTAGGACTTCATCATCATCTCTACAAGCAAGCCATCAAGTGCGTGCAACCCAAGTCCTCATTTTACATTGCTCAAGCAGTAGCTTGCATCTCGTACTGTCATCTTGTTGTATCTTGATTGTCTCATCAACTCATATGTCTACATTACGTACCCAAGACAACCTTCTTCCACACTGTGGAGATTAGCCCAAGAGCATACGAGACATTGTCTATATGGAGAGCATCTTAGGTGCATATCTCATGTCCACCAGACAACTTGCGTCTCCCACACAGTGGGTACAGCCCAGGAACATTTGGGTCTTCCACCTAGTGGATACAACCTAGATGTATTACATCTCTCTCTCTCTCTCTCTCTCTCTCTCTCAGTCAATCTGTGTCTCCCACCTAGTGGGTACAACTTAGGAACATTTGTGTCTCCCACTCAGTGGGTACAACCTAGATGTATTACGGCTCTCTTAGTAAACTTGCACCTTCATACATGGAGATACAACCTAGGAGCGTCTTTTTGAAACATCTGCATCTTTGTCCATGCAAATGTAGCCCAGGCGCATCTTAGATGCTTTATGATGACTCTCTTGGTTAACCTGCGTCTTCGCACATGGAGATACAACTAAGGAGTATCTTTTTGGACCACTTGTGTCTTTCTCCATGCAGATACAGCCTAGGCGCATCCTAGATGCTTTATGACTTGTAGACCACCAATGTCTTCATACATGAAGATACAACCCAGGAGCATCTTGAGTGTATTATGTCCTTTTAGACCACCTACGTCTTCGTCCATGCAGATACAACCTTGGTGCATCTGTGTCTTTTGGACATGTCACATCACTTCCTCTTTTGAGGAACATCAATCTAATTAACACTAAGCTTTTCTTTGAAGTACTCAAACTTTACTCTTGTTAATCGCTTGGTTAACAAATCGGTTGTCTACTTGTTTGTCGCCACATACTGGAGCTTCATTGCTCCTCTCTGCACCATATCCTAGATATAGTGATATAAGATCTTGATGTGCTTTGATTTGTCATGAAATACACAAGTCATCTCTAACTCAACATCTAACACTCACACAAGTAGCCTCCAAATCTACACTGCCTCATAACTTGTTGAACGAGTGCTAAGCTCGTTTGCTTCTTGCTACATCAAGAAATCATGCCAGGCCTCAATCTAAAGCAACACCTTGAAGTGTTCTTCCTATTTGTAGCATTACCATCCCAATCAGAGTCAACATATCCCTACAGCTAGATCCTTTGATCTCTCGCATATCTGCGAACATACTTGATCGTACCCTTTAGGTACCTAAGCATGTGCTTTGTCGCAACCATGTGAACACCTTTTTGGCTCCAGCATGTATTGGCAAAAAGTGTTCACTGCAAAGCATATATTCGACCTCGTGTTCGTAAGGTACATCAACAAATTGATTATCTGCTTGTAGATTGTGGCATCAACTGTCTTTGAAGTAGAATCACACAACAACTTCAAGTTCAATGCCATTGGTGTAGCTATAGCCTTGCAATCCAATATCTTGAACCTCTTTAGAATCTTAGCTACATACGTTTCCTTGACCAAGGAATATTCCATATGATCTCACACCAAAAATTCATGTCAAGATTCTTGACCTTTGAGGTCTATTGTAGTCACTCTCTTTGAAGCGAAACATCATCCTCTCTCTACATCTTATACTCTTTGCATCGGGACATTTTGCATTGGAGTGATAGGTAGCCTCCTTTGCTGTTGATCTTTTGTGTATTCAACTATGTCATCTCTCAACATCATTGGATATCAAGATCCTCCATCTCGAACTTTGTTGAAAGTTTTTCTTGCACCCATAAATAATCACTTAAATACTTAGGAAAGTGGATTTTGGGGTATAGTGGGTCCTCTGAGTTGGAAAACAAGCACCCCCATGGCAAAATCTCCTTCTTAACCACACTTTTATGACACTTTGAATTTTCACAATTAACTAATTAAAAAATTGCCCATTTTTTACATGATTTTTTTTAATCTCGGAATTTAAAAAAAACCTATGGGGGACCTAGTGTATGTTCATAATGATTCAAAATGATGACTAGCATGGTAGTATACATAGACACTTTTACTTTAATAATGTCCTAAGGCTTAACCACCAAGGCGAATACTCCAGCTTAGGAGGTATTAGTGAAAACCTCTAAAGTATTAGTGAAAACATCTAAAATTATGTCGTTGACAAGCGACATATAATTAACAAGTAAAAAACACTCTAGAGTACTGCATTAATTGCTAAGTCTAAGTTGGCCAAGCCTTTTTACAAGCGATCATGCTACGCCAACTTATTACAATTTTCCTGTAGGGTATGAACATGCAAAAATTTAAAAAGGGGTCAAAATTGGCCCTGAACGGTCTTTTGAACTTTTGAGCATTGAATAAGAACAAGTGACTTGTTCTAATCCTTAGTGGCTCATTGGAAATCACCTAAGTTGAACTTAGTGGATAGCAGCAGGAAGCTTTGTCATGGGATTGGTTCATGTCACTTTTATCTTTACAAATACATAAATATCTTGCATCTATTTTTTTTCTTGCATTCTAGTAATATAGGCTTAGCGAACACTTCTGCATCATTGATCATGAAGGATTGTACTAATATGGGAGTTTAGGAGGGGTGGCAGGTGCGGGGGGGATCCTTCTAGATCCCGAAGGACAAATTGAACATACCTTTGCTTGGGGTCTAGGCCATAGGACAAACAATGAGGCCGAGTGGATGGCTCTTTTGTAGGGAATGGAAATTCTAGCTAATACTGATCACTCTAGGATAGCGATATTTGGAGACTCAAGACATGTCATATATAAAATGATCAATGGATACACCTCAGGCTCCATAAAGTGTCGATGGCTGTATGATAAAATCATCCCTCTCTTATCGAAAAATTATGAATTCTATCACATTCTTCGTGCAAATAATGCCTCAGCAGATGCTTTGGCCAATGTAGGGGCCTCCTTCCCTCAGGGTCACTTTAGTCTCAATGGTCTAGGCATAAACATTAAACCCATTCCATAATGAACTTGTGGTATCACCCCCCCTTATCTACCCATCCCATCGCGTTTTGTGAAGGTTCAATGGTCTTAAAGTATTGGCCCCATGCTCCCCTCCTCGTCGATGCATGGTCTCCACTCCTCACCTGCCTTACCTCGATCCTTGCCGCCTTAATGAGCCATCTCCCTTAGCGTTATTACTCTCCCAACTTGCACGCTCCAGGTCTCTTCATCCAATTCAATATGGCTTCTTCCGGAAGTTTCCCTTACCTCCATGCTCCCTTTGTAAATGTTATGCTTCCTTCTCGCTCTGTTTATTCTCCAGAGAACACTTTGTTGGTTGTCATTTTTGGTGTTGACGAGGGCATTGTTCAGGGGATCCCGTGGGAGTCCTTGTCTTTGATCAGGGGTTTCATCAAGGAAAGGTTGGCTCTTGCTGCATTCTTAACCTGTTATTGCTTTTCTCAAGCCGGTGGTCCTTTGTGGCGCTTAAACACAGGCGTTGTGTTCAACATTCCCGTTGAAGGTCAGCCTCTCATTGTAGGTAACAATTCGATTTTTGGGTGTAAGTGTTCGGGGTGGAAGGAAGGAGCGGTTGACACTCTCTCTTGTCGCAACAAGAAAGAAAGTGACTCGCTTCAGCAGGAATTTATCACCCTCAACTTTGCTCTCGGTGGTCTATTTTGTGGTGAGCAGACTCAAGAGCTCGCAGGTTCAGAAAGGGACCTTCTTAGTAGATTCTCTAGACTAATTCTTGCCAACCCCAATTTCAGTCAAGACGGAATGGACCATGCAAACGAAAATGCCGGTCTTGCTGATTTGAAGAAAAATCTAAGGCGTCTGTATGAAGTAGTGGCTATTGGAATCATGGACAGTAAAGAGACACCGCTCAAGAAATCAAGAATCTGGTGGAGGTAGTTGGTTACACCTCCTATCAGAACAGCAATCATGACTCCAGGATTGACGACACAGAGATGAATCTCAAAGAAATATTGGGGAAGGTGGACCGGATACAGGAGGACATTCAGCGTTTGGTGAACATAAACCAAGGCAGTCAAGTAAATGAAAATCCTCCAGGGGCAGCCCAACTTATGGAAGAGGAATCGGTAGTTCAGCCACTGAAGCATCCAGGCAACTTTTAATGAATTTGACAGTCCATGTTTTTTTGTTTGTTTCTTAATCAGCAGTTTATTCGGGTATATACTACCTCTGTTTCTAGCAGCTATGTAAGAACTCTGTTTGGCTTTTTATGGTCATCTCTTTGGCCCTGTTTTGCCTTTTCATTTTCAGAACAGCATGAACTCTCAGAGAAAGCTTTTTTGTAATGTATGGCTGTGCACAGCCTGTTTAATATTAAATCTTTTATAGTTTCTGTCAAAAAAAAATATGGGAGTTTAGGATCATAATTTAAACTCGGTTTAAAGCAAGGGCTAGTTACTTGTCCAAAACTAATAGCTGTAGGGAACTTTTGCATCTTTTAGATTGACAATTTGCAATTAATTTGGGAAAATGGTATTAGAATATTATGGATGCTCAGTTTTTAATATGTGCTTCTTTAAGTGTTATATTATTTGTAATATTTCATTTGAAATTGACAGTTAGAACTAGGAGTCTGTTTTTTAGTGTTGAACCTTGAAATGACACCTTTCCTTCAATGTGTGAAAATTTTGTGCCATTTCCCTTGACCTACAACACAATGATCCTTAAGAGAGTTGCTGAATGTCTATTTTGGAGCATACATGTCTTCAGAGTGGGAGCTAATATGGAGATTTGCATGTTAGAAAGCTGGTCTTTTTTATTTTAAGGGAAATCCCTTGGCTTTGTTGTGGTTAACAACCGGGATAACCCAAGGGAGACAACCAACTCAGAAGAGACTGAGTTAAATGAAAATCGTGGCAGTGACACTCAGTGTGATAAATATCTTGCATGGTTTTTAGCTTTCTTCTATCTTTCCCTCCTCTTTAGGTGCCATATGGACCAGAGAGTTTCAATGGACAATGCATTTTAACTTTTAAGCAATTTCCTTTTGCAAATCATGTCTCTGTTCTAGGAATTTTGTTAAGCACTTTTTTCTTGCATTGGCATTTTAAGTTCTGTAAGCAGTTCTGGAGTTTTCTCTAGCTTCTATTTGGTTTGTATGCTGCTCTAAGCTGGGTATTTTATTGGTGCATGCAACACATAATTCAAATCTGCATTGGTTATACTTTTTGCATACATTCTCTTCCCATAGTATTTCTGGTATTGGCCATCTTCCTGTCCCATGATATAGATAATGTGAGTTGGGTATTCTTTTGCCATTGTTCATTATCCCTCTCCATTCAATTCATTGTATGGGAAGAATAGTTCTTGTTCAGGGTTAACATGTGCTGGTGCAACATTGCCTTATTCTTGCATGCTGAATTTTATGCGTTGAGAGTATATTTCTCTATCTGTTAATATGGTCTTGAATGCTAGTGTTTTTTTGGGAAATTAGATGTTCGTCATTTTGTTAATTCTGAACCAAAACCGTACTGGTTGATGGTTTCATATCCTGTATTGTTCCCTTTTCAGCAACACAAAAGTAATTTTTCTGAGAAAAACACTGTAAATTTGGTAATGAGGGCAATATGTGATTTCGTGTATGGTCTTTAAGCAAATTAACAGTGTGGGTGCCGTATAACTTGAATGTTGTTTGAGTGGGCAGTGAGTTTTTGATGCTGTTAAGTAATGGGTTTAATTTGCATGCAGGGTTAACGATGCAATGGAATCTGCAGAGATGGCTGATGTGCAGTAAGATTTCACCATTTGTACTTGGATTTTTTTTCTTGTATTTTTGGTTAATGGTTCAGATTCCATACCATCTTGGTGGCGTGTGTGTTGTTGGCCTTACCTAAGTTAACATTTTAGCTCATTAAAGGCAAATTACACAGACAATAGAGACATAACATAATGTTACATGTACATAACAATCATTAAATACTTTATGTAATAAATAAATGTCACAGAAGTCTAATAAAGTAGAGTATTTGAGTCCACTGCACAAACTGCAATGGACGCATCAGATTGCCTCTACATGCTGTAATTATTATTATTTATAAGCAGTAGCAAACGATACAATACCTCAGCTCTCACACATTCTTATCTGAGGGCTTGTTCATATAACAGAATCAGTTGCAGATTACAATGAAGAATTGTAAAATTGACATCTCCCTCTTCCACATCCTTTCATATTCTATATTCAAGATGCAGCAGCCCTTTTGTTAGCTTGCCATTATATAGCTTTGACCTACAGTCCTTGTCCTTTGCAACCCATCCTTGTGGTATCTGTGCCCCGCAACTGTCCTGGTGGTACCCTTGTTTCTAAACCCATCATTCTGGTCACTGTCACTCTTGTGTTTTAGAATACATCCTTCTGGTGCTAGCCAAAAACTGCAACCTTTCCAATACCAAGGCTTGCAAACACATTCTGGAATGCAACCTAACCTTGCAGTCTCTTCCTAACCTGCAATATGTTTCAGCCTGCAATAGGTACCGTTTAATAGTCTGTTTGGATTTAGCGTTTACTTGTACAACTTGAGCTGGGTTATGTTAAATGTTTTTTTGAAATTATATATATATATATATACACACACACATATACATATAAATATATATAACTTATTTATTTATTTTTATGTATACCTCTACTGTATATTACTGGTGTCTGGCTGTTAGAAAATAACTTGTAGATATTTGAAGTATTTAAATTTGGACTTTTGATCTTTTTTATTTGATGCAGAAATGGTTCATATGTTCGTGTCCATGGGCATTTAAGAAGTTTCCAGAGCAAGAAACTTGTCAATGCTTTCTCTGTAAGGTGTGTATTGAAAACTGATAGATTGTAGATAGGATTTGGGCCACAAATGTTGTATATCATCACTATGTTACCAATGACCATAAACCTAACCAGGATACGTATTTCTTGTTCAGTTCCAGTTCCAGTTCTTGTTTCCATTCTTGTCTTGACACTACACTACTACAATACTGATCAATTTTATGTGCACAGTAGACACCAGGAGGGTTAATGTGGGTTCATGTTTCTTATCCCCTGTAATGTTCTAGTGCCTGTTTTTCATTCCATTCCTGTCTCCAATTATATTTTCTGTTTTTCACATTTGGGTAGGTCCAATTCATTTTTAGGATTAGAAATGACTGAGTTGTAGATGTATGATTATGATCAGAATGTCTTATCTTAAGCACTGAACTTTTCCAGTGCAAGTTTATCTTTTCATTCTTAGCGTCTGAGTTTGTGCAATGGATCTCTAAAACATAATATGGTTGTGTATATTGTACATATGAGTTTTATTAGCTCCCAAAATTGCACATCTAAATATTAAGTCTCCCAAGGCTCATACCATTTAGAGCAATTTTAGAGTAACTTAGGGGGGCTGCCTGTTGTCATCACAGCAGCTCTCCTCTTGCTTCAGAGTTAGTGTTTTTCTGGCTAAGGGGGGAATCCCTAAATGCTGTCCCTGATCTATGCTTTAGCTTAATGACAAACCAGGGAACATAAGAAGTTTTGGATATGTGAAAGAAATTAGTAGTTTCATAGGATTGGTGGCTTGATTTTAGGATTATGGAGTCTATGTTTGCACTAAGAGGCCTTGATTGTTGATGGAGAATATTAACACATCACTCTGTTTATTAGATCTATCCTGCCAAGCAGATCAACCAGATAGCTGAACTACTGCTGAGTGGAAAGTGCTTAGAACAAAGCTAAATCCCACAATGATCAGAACAATTTATGAACTACATAAACCAATTAATCAAGTCTGTTATGGATCAAATTCTCTCTCAGGAGCAGAGTATGTATGATTAGAACAATTCACTGACCTTTCAACATTTCATAGAAAATCAGAGGAAGAGCAGCAGATCACAACCTGTCCCTTTGCTCAACCCAAAAATTCATCAAGGATGATCAATGGTCCATAAGAAAATAGATATGGGCTGGTTAACAAACACTTATTGATTACAGCAGCAACTCAACAACCTGATCTAATCAAGCCTGTCATAGATTAAATTCTCAGGCAGAGTATGTCTGATTACAACATTTATTGACTCTTTAACATTAGGTAGAACAGTGGAGGACAAGCAGAAGACTATACCCCTCTTCTTTGCTTAACCTAGAGTTTTTGAAAGGATGATCAATGATCCATAAGAAAAATTAGAGATGAGCTGGTTTACAAACAGCTCTTGATTACAGCAGCAATTCTGCAACCTAATCTACAGGTTACAGAAAGAAAGCAGGTGGAAGGCATTTCAATAGTTACATAATCCTCCAGTCTGGAGTACAATTGGTCTTATTACTAGCCCTAGGGTTAAAATCATAAGATTCCATCCTTTGAATCAATTCTTTGATCTTATGTGTAGTTTCACAATATAACTCATGATGGATCAATTTTGACAAGGTCATGGAGGACCATCCTGCTATCTATAACATTAATAAAGCAGATCTATCAAACTTCTTGAAATTAGCTACATGACCCAAGATAAAATCAGTTGTTCCCAAGAGTCCAACCATGTGCTTGAGCCTTGAAATCAGGACTTACAACTTAATATTAATCAATATTGACCAACTCTGGTTTGATACTCTTTGTGGGCTCCATTATTGAGAATCATGCCCTTTATCCTCAAGTATGGACTAACCCCCATGCCACCCTTTACATATTCTTGTTTCCTTAGGCTATTTGTGGTAATGGAGAGGATGCCCTTCAAGCTCTCATAACATGATCAACGATCCATCTGAACCAATCTTTGAAGGAACAGCCTTCATTATTCCTTAAAGTCCTACACCATCATTTCTTGAGAAATTATGCTTTAATCCTGGGTTTTTTATAGTTCGTCTCCTTTTAGGTTAGCCTAGGTGTGCCAGCACATTATCATATCTCCCAGTTTTTCTCAAAGCTGTGTTACACCATCATTTCTTGAGAAGTTATTCTTTAATCCTGGGCTATTTATACTTATAGCTCCAAGGCTCCTTTTAGGTTAGCATAGGTGTGCCAGCTCATTATCATATCTCCCAGTTTTTCTCCAAATTGTGTTCCGGTATGTTGTTCCAACTTAATGTCCCTTCTCCTGCCATCTTTCTTGCTGCCTGTAGATATCCCAAGGTTTGTTATGCATATGATGCCTCCAAGAATGCATGCCCAGCTCTGTTATAATACCTTCCACAGCTAGATAGAACAAGGTAAATGTTAAATTCTTTCTAAAGTTATACCATACAAGGCCACAAATGTGTATCACTCCTCCTATAGTGCCCTCCTGAGGGGCATAGGGTTTACTGCTACGAAGCAAATTATATCCATCGTCTAAAATGTCACCAAGGACCTCAGTTAGTCCAATATCCATTCAGATCTGAGTTGACTGCTGCCTTTATAGCGTTGTATTTGCGAAGAGGATAAGTGGCATTGCTTGATGAACAGTTATGACTACAGGGATGTCTGCATAGTTTAGTATCATCCTCGTAGAGTTAAGAGACAAATACAACATCTGCACCTTCTGCATGAAGAAAAGGTTCAGCTGCTAAACCTTCGGCACATGTTAAACTCGTATCTCCTCCTGCTGCTCCAGATTTCTCATAAGTGTGTTTGAAAAAAAGACCAAGATCCCCTTTGTGTACCCCCTCCAACTGTTATCCAATAAGATCCATTGTCCCTCTACATAAAAACATTATGTTGGCAGACTCCAACCATTTGCTATACACTGTCTCAACCAGATTTGCCCAAAAATCAGCCCATGCAATTTTAGGGGCTAATACGTTTGATTGCATTTTATTAGGCTGTTGAATTAGACTGACATCTCTATTGAATGACTATTTCAGGCCTGTTACTGATTTTAATGAAGTCACTTTTCACTCTTTGGAATGCATTTATGTACATCTCTATAATCTGAAAGTTCAGGTATTGTACTTCTGCGTTTTCTCTTGGAAGTAAAATGTTTTTCAAAGTTTGAATTCTTTCATTT
The DNA here is from genome assembly GCA_001517045.1 of Pseudotsuga menziesii. Lineage (NCBI taxonomy): Eukaryota > Viridiplantae > Streptophyta > Pinopsida > Pinales > Pinaceae > Pseudotsuga > Pseudotsuga menziesii. The sequence continues at coordinate 491,904 of LPNX010132856.1, forward strand.
GTGCTGATCACATTTCCATGCTACCTACAGGGTGGTACCATTCAATCCGACTCAGCAAGTCCAGCTGCTAAGGGTGGATCAATGGGACCACCAACTGGATTGAGTAACACTCCTAGCCACAATCAAGTAAGACGAAAGAATGGTGCTCTGTGATGTAACCAGTTTAAATTTACTAGGCATTTTGGAAGCGTTCTTATCAATGTAGATCCAAACATCTTGTTCTTGGCGCCCTTTGTATTTGTCACATTTAGGGTTCTGAAGAATATTAACATGTTTCATTTTGCAGTTCATGACTCCTGGTCCTGCATCTGTGGGTGGAACTAAAGATTTGAATAGGATGGTTCAAAGCATATTTGAGGAACCTGCAAATCTGTAAGTTGCTGATTCTAAATTGTTTCTGTGAATTTAGTTATAATTGTGATGCAAGTGAAATTATTTATTGCTAGAGATTAAATTTGTCTGTTTTATTTAAATATAAACCTTTTGGTTTTCTGGCAAATTGATAATCTAATTTCCTGAATGCTTATGAATTTTGATGTGACAGAGCAATAGAGCATGGTGTTCACGTGGATGATGTTGTGAGGAGTTTGCCTGGTTTCACAAAGAAGCAAATCATGTATGCTTTTCAAAATTTTATGCAAGCAAAATGCTGAAGGTAATATAGTTTAAATGATACTGACCGAAGATTTGTTTGGCAGGGAATCTATAGCTTTCTTGATAAACGAAGGTTTTATCTACTCAACTATTGACGAGGACCACTACAAGTCAACTAATGGCTAGTACAATCATAAATCATACCATGGCTTCTATGTGCTCAATGAGTTTAGTATCTACGTTTGTCCTCCAGATTAAGTGTATATTACTTTGGAAGATTCTTTCTGTAGTTCTTGAGCCTGTGGCAACTTTTATATTCACTACTCATTTTCCTTGTTTTTATTTTTTTGAATGAATGTGCGGATGTGTTTGTATGTTTCATGTTTGGAAATATTTGAGGCTAAAACATGCAATACTTGTTTGGGAACATACTTATCTATCTGAAATTTCAGAACTTTTGAAAAAGCCATAGTTGATGTTGCAATATTAAATAAAGAATGAATCTAAAAATTATCACATGTTCAAGTTCAATACGAAAGTTGGTTAAGCTGGATATGGATTTGTATTAAACGGTGACCACTTAAAGCCGCAAGAGCAATCGAACAATCTTGGAATGGGAAAACCTAAAAATTTGAATCAATTGGCATTCTAGGATGCGCAAAGACCACAAAACACCGATGATGCAAGTAATTTATTGTTCACAGTACAAGAAGTCATTAACGTTGTATTCTTAGTGATTACAAATTTTGAAATATTCAGAACCTTTGCGTTCGGCATTAAAATTTCAATAATTACCTGTAAACAAATGGAGATTGAGTACGTTTATCATTGAAAAGCATTCAATGATCTCTTTCAAGTGGCAATTATTCGATAAGAGATTGCAATTTGGTACAACTGTCCTACAATCGAGAAGAGCATTTCTTTGACTAAGCAAGTGCCATTGGAATATCTATTTTACCAGTCACTTAGAATTTGCACCTTATCCATCTGCAAATACAAGCACAAGCGGCCAAGGGGCAAACATGTTGGGAAGATTTGAAACTGGGTTGGGGTCGTTAACAAAGCCTTGCTTTCACCAAATCAACACGTGTCTTTTGAAAAGGTTGGATATTTTTGCATCATGCTCTTTTGTTCGTTCAATCTTAGAAGTAGAACTCAAAAGGTCAAGACCCAAAAGCCAAAACAAGCATTTTGAAAATCATGCTCTTTTGTTCCTTCAATCTTAGAACTCAGAAGGTCAAAAGCCTAATCAAAACATTTTATGGAGCATTACAATCATATATCTTCTTATACGTTGCAGAAAGGTCCTTCTGAAACTATAAGTTTTGATTTAAACTGGATTTTACCGAACTGCATGAACCATGTTCACGTTTTCAATAATATTACATCTTTTGGTTAAATGCCATCTCTTTTGCAATCCAACATTGCTCCCATTGGGCTATATATTCTTTTGTGGTTTGAATGCAACGGCCTTATTAACAAGAGCATATTTAGGGTTTTAACAATTTTGTGTAAGATTTCAATTTTTGTATCTTTAGGGTTTTAACAATTTGTTTAAAACTTGAATTTTTGTATTCTTCAATCTGTTATTGTGTATTTGTTTTGTTTGGATGCAGTTTGAATTTATATATATTTTTCTCTAAAATAGCCAAAGCATACAAAGGAAAGCCTAAGCATACAAAGTGGCACTATTAATAGTGTGGATAAACCTTTATGAAATCAATTTTGACTAAGTTAAGAAAGGTTATTGGACTTTGCAATAACGACCCAAAGTTTTGGACTTCACAATATTGAAAGGTATTCCAGTTGATAAGTGGAAGAAAGCTGTGTTGCAAAAGAATTTTAATAAACTATAAAAAGGAATTTTATGAAATCTTGACCTAATATAATTTAAACTTATTGACTTTTCACAAACCGACTCCAAAAAACTTTTTAAACCTCATTCCAAAACAAGTATTTATTGCATACCTACCTCCTTTAAAAACTTCCAAGGCTTCGTACGTCTCTTGATGATGATCCTAGAGAAGGGGTTGAAACGTCGAATTTCAAATTTTTGCAACACAGCTTTCTTCGACTTATCAATTAACTTCTGTGTAAATGACTATCTTCAAATAGGTATTCCAATGCTTGTAATTTTCACTAAGCTAACCTCTTTTAGAACAAGTTGGAGAAATGGAATGTTCGGTCAAAAAAATGAGCAAATAAAAAGAATGGGATTTTGTTATTTTGTTTACAAGCCTTCTGAACTTTCTTGAATCTCAATTTTGGGTAGTTGGAATGCTAAGGAACCACAATGGCTTTAAAATCAATTAGTTCATGACACAAATAAACGACGTGATGCCTGTCCAATGGTTAGGACCCACTTTCGGGGTCTTGCAAATTTGTTTATGATTAAATTATTGATGTGCCTTTGGAAAAAGACAAATGAATTTGAAATATGAAGCAGCAAGGCTTTGTGGAATAATATGTTTAAAGTCCATGAATTGTGTCCCCTGAATTTTTATTATTTTCCATTTAGGTAATCAAGTAATATAGTTTCAGAAAAAAAAATATCAAATCATATTAAAAAATGGTACATGATTTTTAGCATTTAGGGGTTTATCTCTTAGTTAAAGTTGGATTTGAATTTGATTTTGTTATAACATATTTGTATTAATAACAAGACCAATTTGTATTAATAACAAAGATTTTAGTTTTTTTTTTTAATTTGTCAATATATTCACTTAAAATTTTACTAACTATTCAAATCATTATAAGAAATAATCTATATATCAAATTTAAAATTTGCAAGTTATATTTAGGATAACAATCTTCCTTTCATATTAACATGTACATACAAACAAATTGTGAATTTTACACATTGTTGACTAGTTTATCATAAGTTAGGGCTACTCCACAATGCTATCCAAGTCCATCTAGGGTACCACAAGTGAGTATAACGCTTATGTGAAACTTTAACCTCCAATTCCTATAAGTTAGGAAATCCTTAATATTTTCATATTGCATGAGGATTGCATGTGTGATTCTTTTTCACAATTTAGAGTTTTGTAGGTTGGTAACTTGATGAAGATGGCATTTACATTGGATTGAAGATCTATGTTTCCTTATTCATTTGTTGTCGTAGACATGTTTTCTCTTCATGGTTACATATCGATAGTTGGAGGATTAGAGGTTGACAATGCTTGATGCCGTGTTTGATATATACATCATGTTTAGATGATATTAGTCATATGTTTGTGATGGTGTTATGGTGCATATTCATGTATGGTTATGGCTTGGTGGACGGCTTAAGATGCAAACTCTGTAGCACATGATGATATGGTGTGTAAAAGTTACTTGGAGATGGTGTGCTTAGCATATGTGACCTTAAATTTGAGTATTTGACTTATCCCACTCTATCAAGGCATGGGTTATGATCCTCTATTATGGTTTTGACCATTGTTGGACTAGTGGAATGCCCCAACCAGTTTTGGTAATGATCATAGCTTGGTTTGTTATGATGTTGGCTATGTTACTTAGTGGAAAGTTTATCTTGTTGTGCACACATTTTCATGTATCCATCACATTAATCTTAAAATTTTATTCTTCGTGATGGAGGGCATCCTCACATTGGAGTTCACGTGGTGAATTATTTGGAGCCATGCTCGTTATTGGGGAATTATTTGGAGCCACACTTGTTGTGGGAGGTTAATTACACACATGTGAGGAATCTTGATGATTTTCAAAATCAATTGATGGTATTTGCACATGGTTTTCCCTTCAAACACTTGGTTTTGGTTTTCAACCCATGGTATCTAGAGATACAATCCTTGAAATTTTCAATAATGCACCTGGATTGTGCAATTTCAACAATTGATATTTGTGATTCTAGTAGCTCTTCTGAATTTTTCTATCCCATCTTCTTTGTCGACCACACTTGTGGGATTTCTTACACACCTAGGGTGACCTCCTATTGTGCACATGGTTTGAAGAAATGTACTTGTTTATGAAGTTAACCACCTTTAGATATTGATGCAAAGTTGTGAAAAATGATTATTTTTATTGTTTGTTGACTATTCAAAGTGGTTACAATGCACATTCATCAAGGCAGCATCTCATGAAAATTATTTTATTATTATTGGTGATTATTCTACACATTTTTCTAGAGTGTACCTCTCCTAAATGCTCTTTCTACACTTTCATAATCAAATAATGTTATTTTTTCATCTACAAGCATTGTTAGAGGGCAAACTCACCTTAACCCGACAATTATATTTTTAAAAGGTGATTATGGAGAAATCTTCTTAAAAGGTGCTTTGCACAATTGTTGATGCACCTTGTGGGCCATGTTACTATTTTGAGGATTTGGTTGAGTGTCCTTATAGGAGTATTATATTATCATCTTATCTCATGCATCTTGGAGGGTGCACTAGTGGACATATTATCTTGTTGACTCGCCAACAAGCCTATCTTAGTGATGCACTCTCTCTGAGGTTTCACTTGATCATTTTATCATGATGATTATTTGACTTGTCAACTTGAGTGGGCCTAACGATTAAGAACTTGTGTTTCCACCTAGGTCACAAGGTGAAATATGGAGGGGAGTACTGTATGTACATCTTTGTAGACTTTAGCAATCAAATTGATGTGCATTGTGACTTTAAACTTAGATTATTATTTTATTGTTTTTATTTCTTTGACTTGTCATGGAGTTAGTTGGGTGAATAATGTATTTTTGCATCAAGAGTAGCGAGGTGCTCTACAACCTAGTACGTGGGAGATGTTGTCACATACGTAACGTAACATTACAAAAAAATAAAAATTAATTAAAAAAAATGCATGTCTGCTCATAAAATAAAAAATAAAAAAAGTAATAAATTTTTTTATGTCGGCTTATAAAATACAAAATTAAAATCAACATAAATCCATCCAAACTTACGTCTACATTTTTCTGAAATATAAAAAAATTAAGATAAAAAAATTGACAACTCAAAAAATTGGATCTCTCTCGATGCTTGGTAGATCTGAGTTTAAGATGGATCTATGTTGGTTTTATTGTAAGAGAGAATATGCTCCCTTCATATAAATGAGTTTTCTCTCTATTTGATGTATGGTGGATTTGACAGAAATCCCTTAGAGCCTAATGGGATATTTATTGGATGTGATTGGAGGATCAACATACTTCATGGATGAGAGTATCTTCAATATTGTAATGTTATATTTTATTGATGAATTTTTCTTGATATTGCTTCTTGAATAATGAATTAGGTAACACCCTTCCTAGCTCTATTAAGGTTATTGATGAAATATTGTTTATTAATGTATTCCTTCTCTATGTTTGGTTAAATGCACATATATTCTATTCTTGATAACTATAATCTCAATAAGTATTGGATCCTATTTGATTTAGTAATACCCTTAGATATATTTTGTAATTTAAGACATTAATGACATGGATTTTTGTAGCTTGTACTTTGTAATCTCAACAACCATTTTTTCTTCATTAGGATGGTCTCCCATTGAGCCTTGATGTGACTCCATTTTTCCAATGAAAAAACACTAGACTATGATCCATTCTTCATATTATTTTTAATTCTATATCATCTCATTTTGCTAGAGTCACTCTTCACTTCACCTTGGGTTTTATTGCATATCTATGGTAACCCTAAACTATTGAATCCCCCCTTGTGCAGGAGGAGAGCCAGCCTAAAGTGAGAAGAGGGCTTGTGTGGTGACGTTGGCAATTTCTTTAGGTTCCTCCAAGGCCTCACTTGAGCTTTAAGGACTTTATCTCTAGAAAGATAACACATTCTAAATAATGTTGGCCACTTTATCACTTGCATCAAACAAGTGTTCCTCCAAGTACTTCATCACATCACATGATAACTACTTTCCAAAGTAATGCACCTCACCAAACTCCATCAAGCATGCCATCACAAAAGTTCAAGGTTTACAAGATAACTCTAACGCTAGATTCCAAGTTTTTATGCCCATATTAGGTATCAAGTCTCTAATACTCTTGATCTTCAAATTTTGCATCAACAAAAGCACCAAGATCTCCATGGAACATCAAGACTACAATACACAAGTCTTCTTCCAAGCAAGGCATCACACCAAGCTCAAGACTCCATTCATCAGGAAAGGTTACTTATTTAGCACTCCATGATATTTCCCTAGTCTCCATTCACCACACATGAACAAGGTTGCAATATCACACACTTCATTAGCTCTCTTTTTCATGTATTATATAGGGTTGGAACCCTAATGTTACTTCTCTTGCATCAACACAAGACTCAACTTTTTTCATTACAATACAAAGAATGAGTAACAACAAGAAGGCATGCTTGTATCTAAGTCTTCAACTCATGTCATGTTTTTATCTAGGATATGCACAAGTCCTAGTGCCCTTTTGCATTACACAAGGAAGGACTGCAAGTACATCTTCAAGTGCCATCATACATTTTTGTGTTTCCTATAGGATTTACATCACAAACCCTGAGTCTTACTTCATATAAGACTTCTCCAATACAATTGCAAAGATAGAATAATGCGCGCATTGTTATTGAGTGATAACGAAGGCAATGCCCTCCCTTTATATAGAAATGTTATAGAGGCCAACATAAAATGTGGATTGATTCCACACAAGTAACCCTAGACCTAAGTCAACAAGGAAACCTCACATGGAGCACTATACAATACAATGATGAAGAGTGTCACACAATCCCAAAGGTTTTTCACACTCCAATCATGACTCCCCCAAGGTCCAATGCCCCTCCTTCAAGATGGTGCATTATTCAACAAGTTGTTAGCCCAATGCTCCCTCTTACATTGTGGGTCATTCTCCAAGTGTTCTCATGTAAGGTGCTCCTCCAATCGTTGAGTGTCATATGTCCTCTTTGTTGAGCTCCGGAAGTTACATGTTTTGAAGGATTATTTTATGTAGTTATGTATCAATTTTCTTCCACATTTCACTCATTCACACCTTCATTGTCACATCCATCTTTGTTCATCTTCACTCACATGGAATTCAAAAGACTTATTAATACTAAAAAACATGAATATTCCATATATTAATAATTATTTGGAACATACGAGTTTTTTTTTAACCAAATCCTTGAGGATGTGGCAGTTTTCAATGGTTTCCATGATCCTGTAGCAAATGTGTTTGATCCTGCAACAACTATATTTGATCCTACAACAACTGATTCTGCAATGTCTAACTGTTCCTGCGACCAAGAATTCTCCTTATCTTTACATCAATGAATTTGGATATGGATAAATATTGTTATGCTCTTAATGATCTTCAACCAATTCTTGTTTGAGGTTAGCTAAGACAAATATTGGGTTGGTTGTGGATCCATTTTTCTTGGATCTAGCTGTAACTCATTTCCTTTTTATGAAAGAAGAGATTTATGTATAAATAGGGGAGCATAGAATCATAGAGGAGATATAATAGATTAGAGATTAGAGAGGAGGAAAGTTACACCGAAGTTGTAGGTTGAGAGGGGTTGACGAATAAGATCATGATGTAATTTCTTTATGCTAGAATAAAGAGCTTCTTGCTGCGAGTTGTGATTTTTCTACTGTAATCTTTCTTGGTAGTGTATGCCAAGGGAGGAAGGTCACCCTCCATCTAATATATTTTGGCTTAGATTCTCTTTTCAGTTGTGTGATGATAGGTTTATGTGTGTTTCAGTTTAATGCTTTTTTTGAGTTCCTGAAACAATGATGTTTTGTTCCTGTAGCGCTACAAGAACCTGTAGCTTTCAATTTCATAGTTACTATTTCAGTTTATGAGTGTATTGCAATGTTGTGCTAGCATAGAATCTTTATAGAATTGATATCAGCAGAGAAAGGTTTACAGAGAGCCCAATTCTCTGCTTCATAACCATGTTGGATTGTATTGGTTTTGAAAGATTGCAGGTTCTTTGAAAAACTTGTTTCATATTCGCTCAGATTTCTTATTTCATCCTTCTAGAGTTTAATATCAACAATTCAAAGGTTGACAGGGAGTTTAGCACTCCACTGATATAGCTATGTTGGATAATATTTGATTCTAGATGATATTCATTTTGTTTGAAGGTCTCTTTTGATTTGCTTGAGCTGATAGTTTCTTCTAGAATCAATATCAACAATCCAAAGGCTCACAGAGGTTCTAGCATCTTGCTTACATAGCTATGTTGCAAGAATATTGATTCCAAAAGATTGTAGGCTTTACTTTGGTGTGCTAATAACTTCTTTTGGGACTAACATCGGTAGTTCAAAGGTTTGCAGAGATTCTAGCACTATACTTATATAACGATGTTGGATAATGCTTAATTTCAAAAGAAACATGATTGATGTGTGAAGATTTTGATTAAGTGTGAGGGAACCCATTTTTGTTATTTTGAGGCATGGTTTAGATATATTTTGAATCATTTTAAGATTAAATTTTGCATATAGTTTTCCAAGCACTTCACAAGCTTACGAGCCCCTGGGTTGACATTTTCTCAAATTATGCTATATAATTTGCCCAACACACTTGTGCCCAATGTTCCTCAACATGTATGCCAAGGTAGTTACTTGCTTTAATTCTTTCCTCAAGATGTGTTCAAGTCCACAACCGAGGCTACATGAAGTATGGTCCTCTACCCAAGCGCCCTTAAGTTAAGTCTTCAATGGTGTATATCACATGGTCCCATGATTTTAGGGATAAGTGCCATCCTTGAAGTGCCTAGCACACATTGTCCTAGGCATGTATCTCCCATAAGCAAGCAATTTAATCCCCCATTATGTGCACCCAATGGGTCAGTCATCATGCTACAAGATATTAACCTCCTAGGTTTCTATGTTATCCCTCTATCCAAGGATAGGTATTCATTCAAATTGAGTCATCCATCAAGCATCATCAATGGATTAGGAGACCTAGTGCTCTCTTTTCTAGGTGAAAACACTTTTGGAGTAACCCCAAAAATTCACATAGTAAAACGAATGGATTTGACATAGAAAAGGATGAAGGTTCTTGTGAATATTTTGGACCTTTGGAAGAAGTTCATTCACTTGTTTATGAATCTCTTGAAATCAACTACAATAGGACCCTTTGTTGTTAGCCATGTTAGTGACAAAGCAAGGAATTTCAAATTTGTTATTAGGGAAGCTAATTTAGTTAATGGGGTTTTGAAGGCCATCAATTTGATTAGTGGATGGTTCAAATTTCCTATAGTGGGAGTAGCTAGTAATGGTTTGAGTTTCAAGGAAATGAACACTGGAGAATGAAAGTTGAGATTTTGGCATAATTTGGTCGTTTAAGCTCAACTTATGCAATTGGAGATTCTTGGCCAATTTAAAGAAGAAACAATTTGGACAAAGTTACATGCACCGTTAACCTTTTTGAAGTACAAATTTAGATAGAGAGACAAGGATCTCTATAAATTTACTTAGCGAGTTTATGGTAAGGCTCGTCAGATTGGATTTTGAATGTTAATAAATTATAGATTTGGATTTTTTTCTTTCTTTCTTGCAATTGTGTCTGTGTTAGTTTGGATTTTTCACATGTAATTTTATGTGCTATTCCTAGGAAATGCATTGGTATTAGAGAGAGGCCAACATAAAATGTTGATTAAGTCCACACAAGTAACCCTAGAATTAAGTCAACTCGACAACCTAACAACCCCACATGGAGAACTCTACAATAACATGATGATGAGTGTCACATTAGGGTTTTACCCAACCCCAAAATGGTGCACACTTCATGCATGATGTTGTTAGGGACCAACACCCCTCTTCCAAGATGATGCATTATCTAACAAGTTGTAAGCTCAATGCTCCCTATTACATTGTGTGCCATTCTCCAAGTGTACTCACGCAATGTTCTCCTCTTGTTCTGTGCCACATGTCCTCTTGTGCCCATGTTCCTTAACATGTGTGCCAAGGTAGTTACTTTCTCCAGTGATTTCCTCAACATGTGTTTGTCCTCCACAACCAAGGATCCTAAAGTATGTTCCTCAACCCAAGCATCCTCAAGTTCAATATTCAACTGTGTAGATCACATGGTCCCATGCTCTTAGGGACAAGTTCCCTCCTCAAAGTGTTTAGTGCATATCGACCTAGGTAGGTATCTCTCACAATCAAGCAATTGACTCCCCTATTATGTGCACCCAATGTGTTACTCATCATTCTACATGATAATAACCTCTTAGGTAAGTTTTCCATGCTAGCACTCTATCCAAGGTCAAGAATCCATTCAAACCAAGTAATCCATCAAGAATCACTAATGGATTAGCAAACCAATTGCTCTCTTAGCTTGGTGAAAACAATTTTAGAGTAACCCAAAAATTTCACCTAGTAAAATGAATAGACTTGGTATAGAAAAGGATAAAGGTTCTCTTGGATATTTTGGACCTTCGTAAGAAGTTCATTCACTCATTTATGAATCCATTGAAGTCAATTACAACAAGACCCTTAGATGTTATCCACGTTAGAGACAAAACTATGAATATCAAATTTATTATTAGGGAAGCTAAATAAGGTAGTGGGGTTTTGAAGGCCATCAATTTGATTAATGGGTGGTTCAAATTTCTGGTAGTGGGAATATCTAGTGGTGGTTTGAGTTTGAATGAACTGGACACTATATAATATAGGGTGAGATTTTGACATAGTTTGACCTTTTAAGCTTGACTTTTGCAATTGGATATTTGCGATCAATTTAAAGAAGAATAATTTATACAAAGTTACATGCATTGTTAAAGTTTTTTAAAGAACAAATTTAGGTAGAGAGACTAAGGTCTCCCTAAATTTACTCAACGAGTTTGTAGTAAGGCTCATTATATTGGCTTTTTGATGTTAATAAAATATTGCTTTTACTTTCTTTATTTCTTTGTTGCAATTGTGTTTATGTCCATTTGGAATTTCCACTATGTAATTTTATTTGCAGTTCCTAGGCCATGCATTGGTATTATAGTAGTTATGTGAGAGAACATTGGGAAGAATTGTTTTCTTTCACTGTTGCAGTGAATTCTCGAGACAAAGGGACTCATAACTATTCAAGTGAAAATATTTGTGATTTTTGCATGGCACAAAGATGAGGAGGAGTAGTTAAATAATTTCATTGAGAAGAGTTAAGGAGAAGGATTGGAAACTTGTCTGAGTAGTGATACGAAATAAGAATCCAAATGAGAGCCAAAAAAAGTAAAGGAAAATGATCAAGAAATAAAAGAATGTGCAATTATTTTGATTCATGAAAGAAAGAGATTGTAGTTTGAGAGTTGAGATGTTCGTAGATTGGACTGGAGAAGTGGAGTAGCATTTCAAATACGAGAAAGTGAAAGAATTTCAAAGGGTGAAATTTGCTACCACAAAATCAAATGGGCAAATTGCCTTGTGGTGGTACTTCATGTAGAAATATTGAATTCAAAAGCACAAAGAGAGAATCTAACATGAAGTAATATGGTGAGCATATTGAGTGAGGAATTCTTGCTTGTAGATTCAATTGACATAATTTGGGCATAGGTACTTGCATGAATATCAATTGTTACTCTATGATTAGAATGTGTACTATGAGATGACGGCATGGTATGTTAAGATGACACCATCGCCAATAATATTTAGTTTTGATATAATGCACATTTCCACGATATTAATTATGGGTGAATTTTGATGTAGAGCACATGTATGATTTGGCTGCTGTACTAAAATTTACTTGGTAGGATATGCATATGGTGACCAAAGGAATTCTCATGTTTTTGGATATTATACTTTGTGATTTATATATGTCGTTGGTGCTAGTTACTTTGGATATATGTGATTTATGTTGGCCATCTGATGGTCGTAGGGTGATAGTGAATGGAAGCATGACATTGGTGATTCGATACATGTGATTTATGTTTTAACACATAACATGGATTAATGTCTTGTCATTATGACGTGAGCAATAATGTGACAGGGAAATCCTTCCATGGGCCCAAATGGTTAGTTCAATGATAGATCTCATTGGAGCCCATACCCATAAAGGATCTTAATAAATTTATGCAAGATGGCTTGGGGATAGGATATGACATGATCACCAATTATATATAAGTGCTTTAGACTCACGAGAAACCTTGGGGATTTTTCATATCCTTGGGGCGATATAGCCTTATTAGATGCTTGGGGCTGTAGAGCACTACAAAGTGACATAAGTTAGGAAGAGCCTCAGGGTTGTGACATGAATTTCACTACAATAGTTTTAATAGTTTATCATGATGTTGACTCTATAAAAGACAAATCTCAACATTGAGGCTCATGCCTTGGCTAGGAGGACAATTTGAGCACTAGGTGTGGTATAACTTATGGCTGCAAATGTAGTATGAATGAAGTGGTGTTAATTGGGTATGAAATTGCATGGCTGCTAGATTGTATTTATTTTGCATGTACTTGTATTTATGAAATAAAAGATCATGTACCATCATAGGGATATGTTGAAATTTCCATCTTGCATTATAGAAAACATGTAGTGTTAGGGACATGCCTTTATTGTTGGGTATTAGTGCACACCATTACTATTATATTAAAAGCATGTTTAGTGTGATGAGTTCATTATGCACACCTAGTGATTAAATATTTGATATATATGTGCACCTAGTATCTAACTATTTAATAAATACATATTTATTTAAATATGTGCAAGTTTATTAATGAAAGGAATTAGATGCACATCTATATATTTAGTCACTTACACAATTTTAAGGAATTGCATTATTTTTAAAAGATTACATGCATGACTACATGATATATAGAGATTAGAAGTGGATTTTTGAGGATTATGCATTCCTATTTCAGTTTGAGAGAGATTGTGAACTTTGGTGGATGAGGTCTTACGGGATTGGCTATTGGCTAGAGTTGTCAAGATTGATATTGATGATTCTAAAATAAGAGAGAAAATTAGTATAGTATTAGTGATTACATGACTAGTAGGCATTCAACTCAAGGGTTGAGGGATTTAGGTTGGGTGGAGAGCATTCATTCCCCCTATAGTTGGTTGTAAAATTGTTTCTTGGAGATTGTCGTTGCTCAAGAATCTTCTAATGGATTCCGTTGCTGGAGGTATTTTTTAGTCAATTAAACACTTCTATTGAAACACATGTTCCTTAAAACCTCTTGTTTTTATCTTAATTGGAAAGCTGCTTATATGCAAGTAGTTTTCATTATTTGATTTTAACCATTATTTATCTTATGTAATGTAGTTGTGCACTACTTCTTATGAATTAGTTTTAAAATTAACACATGAAAATATGAATTTTCATTGAATATTATTATTTAAATATACTTATTAAGCAAATATTAGGAATATCAATGATCTAACCAAGTGAATTTTTCTCTCTTTTGTGAGAGCCTCTATTGAGAATTTGGTTAGTTAATAGAGGTGCATCTCCCAATAAGGGGGTGTCATGACATAACACACAAATAATTTAAGACAAGGATATGATTGTTTAGGAATACACCAAAGAATTTCTATCAATTGATGATTTGATTTAGCCTAGATGAACTTGAAGAGAAAAGAATGGAAAGATATGTAAGTGGTTTAAAATTTTAGATTTAAGTTGAATTGAACATATAATATTTTCATTTTCTTTTAAAGTTTTTTCAAATTGTTTTAGAAGTAGAAGAAAAGTTGACTAGAAAAGAACAATGTTCTCAAGGTAGAAGATAAGCCACATGTGGAAGATGAAAGACCACTGTGAAGAATGAGGAAAAAAACACCAATGATCAAAATACAAGAGGAAAATATAAGCAAATGGATGACAATGGTAGGATAGATTTACTAGAACTTTTTCTCCGTGGAAATTTCATTTGGGAAACTGTCTAGGTGATTCCTCTGAGTATAGTGTTGTTTAGGTGCTATTCATTATGTGAATAATGCCTAAGGTAAATGTTGTCAGAGTGTAACATATATTCCTAACTAAGAGGGACTCTATCATACTTGAACCCATGACCTATCAATGATCTTCTCCTTCAAGCCAATTTGTTCAAATAGATTGAGCTAACCCAATGGGTTTAGATCCACTAGTACTTATTTCAAGTGCAACACAATTGGGAATCAAGTATATGATTTTTTAGAAAAATTAAACGAGGGAAGAAGGAAAAATGTGGGAACTCATGTTCACAAGCAATGGAGTTGGTGGTTAGAGAAACATTTTCAACATTCAACAAGAGCAAGGGAAAATTTGATGACTAGGACGCATTGTTGAAGCCAAAAAAGAGAATTCTAGAATAAAAAGAGCCCAGTTAAAAGGGAAAACATCTTTAAGACCAATAGTAAAATTGAGTGAAAGTGTTGTAAATTGATTATTGATGGAGGTAGCAATGAGAATTTAGTTTGTAGAGAGGTTATCTAAAATTTAAAGTTGAAATGTACCCCCAATTGAATGCCTACAAAGTGTTGTCAATGCAAAAAGGACACCAAGTTAGTGTGTCTGAACATCGCTTATTGAATTTCCATATTGGAGAATATTGAGATCAAGTCTTGTGTGATATTGTCCCAATGTATACTTGTCACACTCTATTGGGTAGGATTTGATAGTATGATCAAAATACTTTCCATGATGGGACGAAGAACACATATTACTACAAGAAGCATGGAAGAAATTTAATCTGTACCCAAGAAGGAGAAGGTGGTGAAAGTAGTAGCAACAACGTAATGTTATGCTTGACCATGGAATTCTTGAAGGAGGTGAAATCAAAATGTCACTCTTGTACTCTTATTGAAAGATAACAAAGGAGAGGTAATATGTACTAGTGTAAGTAAACTAACCGTTGGAGTATGAGGAAAGTGATTTATATGTTGGATTATCACTAATGAGTATTTCACACTATATTGACTTGATACTCGGATCAAGTTTGCCACACAAATTTGCATTATATGACATTGGCAAAAAGTGAATAGGTGAACATGCAAGTTCAAAAATTGTAGTGCCTTCACTACTGTTACCAATTAAAGGAAGGAGGAGAGAGGAGAATGTGCACAAATTCTATAGCTATAAACAAGATTACCATAAAATATATGTTTCTCTTACTAATGATGGATTTCTTGACTAAAACAAGATATTTTAAAATCAAATCAAGATCAAAGGAGACAAAGCATTTATATTCTAGGTTGATTATGATGTTGTGGGACAAATATTGATGTATCATGAAAACGAAAAGGATAGTTGTAAAACCAACAATTAACATTCACATACAAAGAACACAATAAAATGGTGGAAACAAAAATACTAGCCAATCAATATTATTCCCATCGTATATATGTATATGTAGATATGTATATGTATGTATACATATGTATGTATGTATGTATATATACATACATCTGTCCTGTCATAACCCCAAAATTTCACAAAAATTTAAAAATTTTAAAGTAATATAAAATGTCTGAAGTCGTAGTTTAATAACTGCTAGCGGTTAGTGGAAAATGAAACAATTAACAATATGTAGTGATTAACTTTAAACCCATAAAAACTTAATACCATTTTAATTTTGGTAAGTTATATAAAATGACTTGCATTCAGTTGCTTCTAGCTGTACTGATGATTTACTTTTGTCAAGTAGGTGCGAAAGCCATGTTCTAAATCGGGGCTTACTTAGCAACTGCTAACTCAGCTGGATTTTCTGGTTCTTATAGGTTCAACAGGTAAACTTTTGAACAAGTAGGAGTTTATTTATGTGTTAAGTCAAGAAGTACTTCTTTAGCATAATAAAATGCTAGAGCGTAAATTGATTAATAGAAAGCAAGGCTATGACGAGGTAAAGTAACTTCCTTTGCTGCTTTTGGATCTAAGATAGTAATTTAAGTTAGTCGTAA
Source organism: Pseudotsuga menziesii (assembly GCA_001517045.1). Lineage (NCBI taxonomy): Eukaryota > Viridiplantae > Streptophyta > Pinopsida > Pinales > Pinaceae > Pseudotsuga > Pseudotsuga menziesii. Next base: position 508,291 of record LPNX010132856.1, read on the forward strand.
AGACCAATATTCTTAACATACTTAGTGCCTTTATTCAGAACGAGTTCTACATAAGTTTCTTTCTATTGTTTTATACCTAGTCACTTACAGAATCTATTGATGAGCACAGGGCTCATAATTTAATATGGAAATACTTTTACTGTAGCATAAGTTTACTGCTATTGTTATGTTTAATACTCAATGTACTGCTTTATATGCATGAATATAATCCTATGATCCTCACGGATTAAGTTTACCATAGATTACATAGCTCTACTTTTAACTCTTCTATAGTAGTGAAGAATATCAACTTGTTTATTTGTATACAGTTATAATTATCTCCTTGCACTACTAGACATCAAGTTATAATTTTCGATTTCTAGTTAATCACTATGCCACATGTGTTTTTGTAATATTACATCACCATATTGTTAATAGTGTTACTAAGTAGTTTTACTTATATTGTCTTACTACCTTGTAATTACCATGGTGTGGTCTAATAAATGATTTGATTTATTATGAGTTTGGTTCTTCAAAGAAAACAACAAGAACACTAACCCCAAGATGGGTTTAAACTATAACACTGTCGACTTTATGCAATTGTAAGAATTATACTAGGGTGGAAATACTACCTAGCAATTACCTCCACAAAGTTAACTATAGATAAATGGCTTTATCAATTTTGTTCTTACATAAAACTAGTCCTAAAACATTGCTTAAATCATCGAATACAAGGTTTGTAATAAGAGCAATTAGAAATGAAAAAGACTAAAGATCGAAGGCATAAATTCCAATATGGATCACGATATATATATGCTTTTACAAATGATTGATTGTAATGTTATCAAAATGCAATTGATAAGAACTAATTTAATACAAAACAATATCATTAGTTGCATGGAATATATGATTGGCAATGACATGATTTTCAATCGACAGTGCAGGGTTGACTATAGGGATTGACCCACTTTTGATTAAAATTTTCGACGGGCACGTGGAGGAGTCTCCACCATGCAATGGTTAATTTAAAACTCAAAAAGGAAACCCTACGCTCTTCATTTTCCATCGAGGGTTTGCTCTGCGCTGAGGGAGTTCTTCGCGGCCATGAGAGGCCTGCTGGTTCACCGTTTGCTGGCTCCGTTGTATGTAGTATAGTACTGCATTATTTGTGCAAGTGTTAAGGGATTCATAGTTTGTGATTTAGTTCTTTCTGTGAGTTGTTGGAACACGGTGAGAGTGATTTTAGAACTCTGTCAGTAGCTCGAAAACTGGAATAGTGTTACCCTATCTCTGCTTGTGACTTGCTCTAGCTTCGGGAAGATTAGAGGAATAACCTCGCTGCCTCTGTCACAGGGTTGGCACGAGGGTTTGGTTGCTTCTAGGTGCAGTTACTCGAACTGGTTCAGTTCTCTTCTCGACTCCAAACCTCTTATTTGTAGGTAAAAAAATTCACCCTGCACTCATCCCTATCATTAATTTATAACTAAGGTTTTTAATACGATGAATAAAATTTCTAACTATTGATTTGGCTTGGACTTGCAGATTACAGTCACAGCTTCAGATTTGAAGGCAAGCCTCTCCAGCATTGGTTAACTTCATGGCCTACAATGGGTAAGCCTCGGTCTTGTCGTGGCATCTCCCTACTTGCAAATGGTTGTTGGAAGGAGTTTACAGTTGGAAGGAAGCATGGCTTCGGTTCCTTCAATGGCTTAAATGTTTAGTATGTTGTTACTCCGGTTTTACTTTAAAACCCTTGCTGTTTACGCTGGGTAATACCAGCCCTTGAGCCGTGATATGTATTTTTTTTGTTTGGTTAAGACTTAGCCTTGCGGCTCGATAATATACCTCATATCAGTATCTTATCATAGAACTTATGCATCTGGTCAACACTCAACCAGACATTAGCTTTGCAGTCAACTCTTTGAGCCAGTTCATGGTGGACCCTCAGAGAGTGCATTGGATAGCTGCGAAGCACATACTTCGCTACATCAGAGGTACAATGGAGTATGGATTGGTTTATGAGCGCACAGGGAGTGTGCAGTTAACAATATCCACAGATACTAATTGGGAAGGATGTGTAGAGGGAAATAAGAGTACTTCAGGTTGTTGTTTCAGCATTGGGTCAGGATTTGTCTCTTGGTTCAACATAAAGCATAAGTCAGTTGCATTGAGCTCGAAAGAGGCTGAGTACATGGCATCCAACATGGCTTCTTGTGAGGGTATGTGGCCGAGGAAGTTACTTTCAGGGTTGTTCGAGTGTGAGCTAGAGGCTACAATAGTTCACTGTTGCAATTAGAGTGGTATCAAGCTACCTGAAAATCTAGTGTTTCATGATCGAAGAAAACACATAGACATCAAGTACCACTTCTTGAGAGATTGTGTCCAGAGAGGATCCATTCGGTTGGAGTACATACAAACAAACGAGCAGGTGGCAGCCATTTTCACCAAGGCACTTTGTAGACACAGTTTGTGAATTTCCGGGATAAGTTGGGGTTTCTACTAAATCCCTTCCTCGTTGAGAGGGAGTGTTAAAATAACAACAACAAGGAAGGCCTTCCTGCATGCATGTGTCCTTGCATACAAAAGACTTAAATCATGAAACCAATTGTATTTAATTTACTTTTCCTAAGTTTACTTTGGAAAATAAATTAAAGTAATCTAATTATTAATTGACTTTATGAAAACACTTTTTATAAAGTGAAAGGGAAATTAGAGTTTTTCCTTTGCATAAAGTTATAAAAGAAAGGTCAATTAGTGGAGAGGACACACACACACTTGTATTTTGACAGAGACATGATACATACATAGAGAGAAAGTCAGAAGAAGGGTTTTATAGAGAAGACGAAGGAGCTAACTGACAGGGTGATCAAGCTTCCATGCAAGAAGAAGCCCGCACAGACCACACATGAAGCGATTGCATAGGAGGCCGTACATACAATATAAAATTTTGTATAGCCGCTGTACAAATGTATGGATTATGTACAACAGTCGTAGAACTGTACATATCTATACAAGAACGTATCGGAGGCCGTACTGTTGGCCATACAGTCATGCAGAGGTGTGCTAGGTTTTAGCTGGGTTTGTCCAGTGATTCTACTAGGTGCCACTTCGCCAGGTTTGGGTGATTAGTAGTTAACTGTAAAAGTTCCATATTTTCTCTATAATTAAATCCATATATGACTGCTACACCGTTTTTCCCATATTGGGTTTTTCCAGGGGTTTCCCTACCTAGAATAATAGTGCTATATTGTGATGTGATGTTTTGAATGATTTCTCAGTACTTTATATTGCACTGCATACTAGTAAAATATATTAATGTGTGGTTATCGGTTGAAATTTTGAATACACTGTTTAGCCCTAGTTTGAATATTAAAGGAAAATTTACAATCTCTACATATTCAACTTATACTCATGATTTAAAAGGTTATTAGTCTCAATGAATATCCACTTTAAACAACCATCAACCTAGATGCTATGATACTAAATTTGGAAATATCATTGTGCAAAATAGAGCTAGATAATTTAGATGTATTTATTGATGTGAAACCAATACCAATAAGAGAAAATCCCAATGAAAAGTGCATCGCATGTATCCAACATATTCCAAAACTTTAAAATGCATGGCAATCTAATTTGTATATTGAACATGTAGAAGAATGAATGGTCCTCTGGTAAGTTCAAAGACCATCCCTGTAAATTCTGAATACTATAAAGTGAACAATGTTCACAAACTGTTCTAAAAAATGACACAAAATAAAATGCCAATTAGTGTCCTAACCATGTATCCTATGTAAAGAAGAACTTATGAATGACTAAACAAGGAGTGAATGATAACCCCATCTAAAAATTGTCGAGAAGTAAAGGAGGTGAGTACTTGATACTTAATCAAATATTGAAACCACTATGTTGGTAAAAATGTAGAGCAACCATGCAAGTCATAAATTAATCATTGAATCCTGAACTTCGAAATATAATAAGGCATTCCTAAAAGGTTTTCCATGTAAAATATTTATGGCAACATTCTTAATATCCTAAAAATCCTCAAAATGCCACGTATTGAACTCTCATTAACTATCCTTTTAAGGTGACATTAACCAATAAAAAAACTCTATTTGAGTGATCCATCTCGAAAGCAATTGATCCTCAACGCCTCATCATGAATTAAAACCATAATTCTCAAAATTGTGATACAACTTCAAAACTTGCGACTATCCCCTATCAGATGAGAGATTAGAATTCGTGGGACATGTGTATCGATAGAGTTAATGTACTCCCCGAAAATAGAAAATGGTAAAAATATATTCTTTGTGTAGAGTTAGAAGACTCTATATTCATTTCAAAATAAAACCTCAATTACTAAATTTTTTCTAAGGATTCTTTCCTAATTACCCCACTTTGAACCTCTTATTAAATCTTGGGTTGGTCATTTGCTAAACTTTCTTTCAGTGAGTTTGAAAAAACTACTATTTCTTATTCAAAAAGACATTTTACCAACCATTCATAACATGAATTAAGCACCAAACCTTCTAAGAAATGTAAGTTCAAAATACAATTTGACATCTAAATCATGGACTCATACAAGGTCTCATTATTCAAATTTAAGAAAGGTTCTTTTATACAATTCAACTTGACCTTGTAAATTTATTCATCTTGTCTTATGAATAAGGAGCTTCTTCCAAATACACCCTTTATTCCAATATAGACTTAAAACCTCAAAGAGACATAGACTTCATGAATCCCAATCTTTATGACTCAACTCATTCCTAACTCAAAAAGTAGACATATTTGAAAAACTGGATTTAAATCACTTAAACACATAATCTATTGCAGATTTACAATAATGATCACAAATTGCCTTATGATAAAAAATACTCCCAAGTCAAAATTATGTTGATTTTTTCTTAAGTGCAAACTATCATTTGATGTGAATTACATTGCAAAAATAAATAGTTTATATCCTTTTTTTCTTCATTGCATGTGCTTGTTTTGAGTATGTTTGTTAACAAAAAATGCAATGAAAGCAAAGTGCACCAGCAATGGCACATGCCAAAACTGACACCAATAATCAACATGGCACACATACAAAGTTCAGTAGTGCCCCATATTCAATTTCAGGTGAGTCTAAGACACCAAGAAAATAGTTTCTATTTTATTAGGTATCCTAGATCCCACTAATGGTTTGAATGAAATGAACACTTTATAAATTTTGAAACATCCTCTAATCCCAAAATTTGAAGTGCCATCATTTATGACTCTAATTACAAATTGCTTCCAAAATAATGAACTTGCAAAGAAAAAGCTTCTTTATTCAACTTCAAGTGGTTCTTTTACAATATGCTTCCTCCTCACCTCTTTAGAAATTAAAAAAAATTAGATAACCCCTTTCACCAATAATGTTTATAGTTCATGAGCAAGAATCTTTAAGTTACTTGAAGAGTTGTGAATAACAAGACTGACCCTAAATAACTTTGAATAACTAATACCTGTTTAAATTTACTTTGTTTTTTTAGAATAAGGCTTGTTAGATTGGCCAATTAAATTTCAATAAAATATTGCTTTTAATTTCTTTATTGTTTTTATGAAATTGTGTTCCTATTCATTTGAATTTTTTGTTGTGTACTTTGATTTGTAGGCCCTAAGCCTTGCATCACTTGTGACAAAATGTATATCATCTTTGAAGGTGGTCTCATTGACCATGAAATAACACATGACAACAATGTATGGATTTCCCAACAAATCATGTTACATATGTGCATTATTTATATTTTAACACCTATTCTTGATGGGTCCATAGTTACTCAATACTATGATAAGTTTCGTGTGTTTTGAGATACTTTTGATTTTAAAAGTAGCGGAACCTAAGAAGAATGAATATTTTTCTCCAAAAGAAAAAAAACCAGTTTCTTGATATTCATATAGAATGAAAGAAAACTATATCAAGTATAGATCTTGTCCTCCATGATTGACTGATTAAGTTACCTTGTCATGAACATAGATCATTCCAAGATAAAATGATAATCCACATGGTTTGCAGAATACATAGAAATACCATGTACATAGGAATTTACCAAACCTTCTCTATATGTCTGAAAATCAAAAGCAGTTTCACAAAGGGTAATAAAATACAACTATCTAAGTCAAAATATCAGTTCCACAATGGGAAACAATATATAGTTTTCCAAGACATAATAAAATAATTATCCTTGTAAAAGTAGTACCCCAACATATAAGAATTCAGTAAAGTTGAAAGGATCCTTTTGACAAAACAAAGTTATCCATAATTTCTTCAAAGTAAAGTAATCCTTCCAAAGATCTAAGTGCTCTTTTTGATAATCAATATGCCACTGAGTCTAAGCATCTATAAATACAATCAAAATTTAGATTTCTAAAATATGCCAACAATGATTTGGTACTAGAAGCCTAATGATCTAAAGCAACAACCTGGAGAGCTAATTTCCTAGCATCCCAATCCACTACAACTTTCAAATCTCCCATAACTTGCAGAGACAACAAGCCTTTGTGAGAAGCAAAATTCAAAAGTCTCGATAATGCTAAAACTTCATCTCTGGTATCAGAACCAATCACACCGCCCTTCCATAGGAGAAAATACTAATTGTTGTTTAATTTCAACATCATACCACTCCACCACTCCCAAATATTCTTAACTCTCCAACACCATAAAATAATCCATATGGACCCTCACAAGTCCAAGGTTGATCAGATAATATATTTATCATTTTTAACCTCATATCTTTATACTTTTATTTATATACCCTCAATACATTTGAACTGATAACCGAGACATTTAGTGATGATTTTTCAAAATCAACAATGTTTCTATACCTCCAAATTCCCCAACTAAGGTATGTTGGTAGTTCTTTATGTTGTGGAACATTTTTACTTCGTATCTCCAAGATTTGTTCAAATGAGTACGGGCCCCAATTTTCAAAAGATTAAGACCAATTTTGATATGTCTTTAATTTTTTGTGTGCATAGGGGCACTGAACAAATAGGTGATTTATAGACACAACATAAGAAAAACATAAATAACAAGAATTTGGTCCTCTCCTACCTCTTTTTATAAGATTATCCCATGACATAATTTTATTTTCTAGACATATCGAGGAAAAGCATTTTAATTTTGAAGGGAGTTCGATTTCCATATTTTATTGTGCCACCACTTTCCTATAGAATCAATATAAGTACAATAAATAAAATCATACGCTAAATTAGCACTAACCTGTCTATTTGATTCCTTCTAAGACCACATAATTTCATCTTCAATATCTGACAGGAAAACACCAACATGTATTTAAACCATAGCAAAAGTGTCCCATTCTATATCTAAATCCCCCACAAGTCCTAATTCCTCAACCAACATCTAATAAAAATGTGGGTTCCCCACATAATCTATTTTCTCCACCTAAGCTAAATATATGTAACAATTCATCATAAGAATGGAAATGAGAGGATGCGAGATTTTGTAAAATACTCACTTTCTAGAAAAGGGTATATCCCTAGGAGTATTTTGTACACACTGACAATTCTACAAGGCATCCAAGATTACATCCAAGGTATGACTGTACATAATCCCTCCATAAATTTGATGTAACAAAGAAATCCACATGTAGCACTAGTTGCCAATCTTTTTTTCCACTTTTTTGACAATCCACAACCAATCTTGTTTCAAGTATTTGTTTGGCTTAAGATAATAACCAAGGTACTTAAATCCAAAATCAATAGGATCAATCTTAAAGGGAAACAAAGACATAATTTGAGCTAGAACATCTTTTGAAATATCATTTTGAAGAAAAGTGGACGTTTGTATACTAACCTCCATCCCAATATCCCGACATACTTAATAATTTCATGATAATATTCCCATTCTTTATGAGCCTCATTTCCAAAAAAAAGAACATCATCCATAAAAAAATATGTGTAATTTAGAGGAGAGAAGTCATCCTGACTCTTATGTGTCTCTTTTCCATTTTTTCCTTCCCTATAAGCTTGATTAGTCCTTCCACCACAAGGAGAAAGAGTAGAGGGGATAAGGGACAACCTTGTCTAATCCATATGGAGCATTTAATGAACCATGTAGAAGATCCATTTACTAACACAACTAAGTTGGCTAAAGATACACATGCCATGGTCCAATCAATTAGTTCCAAGGGGAGACCAATCTATAGAAGGACTAGTCTCAAGAAAGTCAAATCCACTCTGTCATAGGATTTCACCAAGTTCAGTTTTAGAATCAAAGCTACCCACTTCTTTGTCTTGATAGTGTGAAGACATTCATGTGTAACCCCAATGACATCCAGTATTTGTCTATTTGATAGAAACCAAACTGCTCCTTTGACATAACCTCATCCAACTTTGGTTTAATCCTATTGGAAATAATCTTTGTAACAATCTTATATACCACATTACATAGAGATATATGTGTATAATCATTGAAAGTTTTAGGTTTATCACTTTTAGGGATAAGGGGAATAAAAGCAGAGTTTAATGATCACGTGACATAACCCAGTGTCCTGGTTTCTTCGACCACATCCAATATTTCCTCCCCTAAAATATTAAAAAAACCCAAGAAACATTCAATAATCCAGCCATATGGTCCAAAACTATTGGATATGATATTTTTTGTAAGACATCTTTAACTTCCTATGTGGTTATCTCCTTAACAATGTTTTTCCCTTCTTTAGAAGTGAATAATATGGGATAGTTATGAATTACCTGTAGTTTGGAGCCAATATTTGTCTTACCAGGATCCTTGAAGAGATTTGAAAAGTGAGGGACTACAACTTGCTCCAATTTTTTTCCCTGAGAGTAAATCAAATTCCCTTGATTATATTTCAAGTCCCAAATAGCCTTAGCATTTCTTCTTTGGTTTGCAAATTTATGGAAAAAATTGGTATTGTTGTCACCCTAAGACAACCATATTGCCCCACTCTTTAAACTCTAGGTTTCCTCTTCAATATTCAAAATATTAGCTTTCCTAGCTTCTAAACATGTTAAGAGATCTTTTTCTTGAATAAGTTACTTGAGCTATTTTTGGCAAAGATATTATCAGTCTCCCCTTCCATAGGGACTAGTTCTTGTTTTGTATTCATCTTCTTTTCCTTCTCCCACTGGACCACTAATTTTTAAAGAGATTTTAATTTCTCCACAAATCTATGCATAGCAGACACCTCTAATCTTATCGAAAAATAGTTCCAATTTTCCTTAAATAGGGAAGTGAAATCCTCCTCTTTCAACCAAGAGTGATTGAACTTGAAAGGAGAATTTGTTTATCAGTGTCACTCCCAAATTGTAAAAACACGGGAAGATGGTCAGATATACCAGAGTCAAGAGACCACGATCTGTATATTCCAACAATATTAGATAAGCCTTCAAAAATGAGAAACATGTTAAGTATTTACGGATGTTGTCGGAGAAATTTAGCAACAAATGTTAAGTATTTCTGACACCCCATCCTGTAACACCCCAGTTTTGATCACGTTTGCATTAAATGTATATGATGTAAATATTGTATTTAATCATGGTTTGGAGCTAAGGAAAAAGCCCCACCTTCGATTTAGCGTTTTATGTTTCGACGATTAAAAATCGTTGCCGATGGTATTTGTGTGCTAGCCGACACATTATAATTTTGGACATCATGTAAATATGCAATTTAATTAAAAACCCACAACTAGCTATGCCAATGCAACAATAATGAGATGGGGGCATGATTTCCTAAGGATAGGGGGAGATATTCAAACCCTTGGGCCAATGGGGAAAAGCCAAATGTCAAATGGAGAACCCATCAAACTGTAAACTACCTTTCTTGTCTTATTCACCCAATCATTTATTACTGCCAAAAGTTGGTTGAAGTGGTTATTGCATGGGATGGGAAAGCTATGGCAGTCCAAATTCGAATGGGAGAAGCCATCAGTTTTTGGGAAACACAATTTTGAATTATGGGGCAAGTTATTGCCCAAAAATGCTATCCATTCCCTCATGCATTCAGGTTGTTGTCTTTCCCCACGTTTTTGGAGCTCCTGGCATTCTGCATTCACGTTTTTCCTCTTCCTCACCATTTTCTTTGATTCACGCAGGATCTCTCAGGCAGCTAGAGATTCCTATGTGTATCCATCCATGATTTTGGTTGTTTACCTCACCTTTCCCATAGATGGGACGTCATTTTTGTAATGCCCAGGGATTGGATTGTGTTCCTCACCTTTTCCTACCGTTTTCCTCATTTTCCTCAAGTTGGAAATTCGTTTTTGGTAATGCCGGCGAGTGGGAGAAGAGACCCATGAAATTTGGGTGTTGTTGAGTTCATTTTGGCCACGTTAGGGCCATAAACAACTTTGGAAATCGAATTGCACAGTTTGAGCTGTCTTACTCAATCACCATTCCTGATTTTGGCTTCTGTGATGTTTTCCTTCAATCCCAGAACGACAATTGCTGTGTGTACATCTTTGTTTGTTCTTTGAACTGGTTTGGGAGTGGAAATGGGGTATGAACTAGCTTGATAAAACTAGTGTGAGAAGGAGCCTCACAGACAGATCTAGGGGGATGGTTTTCTTCTTTGCACACCCTGAATAACACTGGAAGGGAAGGCATATCCTGAGGGACTGTGTAGCAGCGAAGGGGATGCTCCTTGTGTTGGGTGTGTACATGTTTTAGAATCCAGGAAAGATCTGGTGCATGTGTCCATAGCTCTGTGGTTGAGCTCACTATCTTAGCAATCAGCCTTTCCATTTCCTTTGCATCCTGATAAACCCAACTGTGTTGGCTTGGATGAGTTCTTGTTATATCCTTGGCTATGTGTGAGTCTGCTAGTGTTCCCTTATTCCTTGTGGGAATCATGCCCAGCTCGGGGGTGGCAGTGCTGTTGAGATATTGATGAGAACACTGGCCTATGGTTGGGTGGAACGTTGCAGTGACATAGCTAGTTGCGGGGAAGCTTCTTCACAAGATAAGTATCTCTTGTCTATTTTTTATTTGCAACGGTATGTGCTTATTGATTTAATATGAACATGTTAAATGCTGTGAATGAATTTGTTTTGCTTCCATTGTATATTGATGATTTATGCATCTATGTATGTTTAAGTTCAATGCATTTTATGTTTACGTAAATGGGGCTAGCTTCCTGGATTAGATCGCATCATGGTTGTGTTCCCTCTCGGGTAGACGAGAGCGGACATGACACATCCTCACTCGATCTAACATTTATACAGGTAGATACTAAAGTAAAAGGAAGGATATATATGATATTTTCCTCTTGGAACAACTACTTAAAATAACTAGACATAGATTCCAAACGGGGGGCATTTCTCCAAATTTCACAACCTGACAAGGTCAGATTGAGATTTCCACTAAGGATAAAAAAGGATCCCAAAGAATACCACTGTCTTTAATCCTATCCTAAAACACTTGTCTATCATTATAAGTAGCATAACAATTAATAACCTTGATAAACTTATCCATACCTCTGAACTTCCCTTCAAGAAGAATGGCTACACAAGTAGTAGAAGACTTCAAATCAACTACCAAGGGATTCCAAATAGACAATATCCCCCCCAAGAGACATTTATCATTAGTGGGACATCATTCCCACCAAGAGAAAAATTTAAGGAAGGTCTCACAAGCTTTGGAACCATAACACATAGTCTCCTAAATCAACAGTAAATCCAGTTTAATAAGGTAAACAATTCTATTGAGAGCAATGAATTTCCAGGAGCCCCCAACTCCTTAGATATTATAAGATGTCAGTATCATGATGAACCTATCTCCAAGGGAAAATCTATAAGATCCTTTGTTTAGTTGAATCACAATGAGGGAAAGAAGAAGAAACATGACCATCGATATGAGCAAAAATATGGATATAATCAATGTTTAATACCCCTTTATCTCCTGAAGACAAAACCTCTTTATTCAAACGTCGTTTCCTCCCCTTCTTTTTGATCGTGACATTTTGACATAGGATAAAATAAATAGGGGAAACCTCTGGATTTGATGAAAATTTATTAGAAAAAATAGGTAGAGGTATTTTATAAGGATATATTTATAGGTAGGGATAAGGGTTGAGATCACATGGCTATACATATCACTAGGAAAACCAACCACACCAAAATATTCAGAAACCTTTCCTCTCCCTTCCAAAATCCTATTATGACTAGTAATAGGAGGCGAAACAAAAAACCTTTGACCCAAGCCAATAAAAAACCCCAAGCAATTATCATCTTCCATCATAACACTAGGAGACAAGCTTGTTATTGACAAGGAAGACAAATTTACATCCACTGAATTGTCTTTACATTGTTTCCACAATTCCAGATGATTATTCCCCAAAGAACCCTCCTGATTAGATGACAGAGGATCGTAATTGACCACAACTCCCTTCTTCTGTAAAAACTCAACATTATCTAAAAATTCAGAAAGAATTATACCCATATCCTGACTAAGACTAGAGGAAGGCACAA
>LPNX010132856.1:523135-614337 GCA_001517045.1 Pseudotsuga menziesii
GTTTCGTACTTCAAAGTGAGTCCATCATCAGGGAATACCACTTCAAAGAATGAATTGGTTCATTTAATCTCAAAATAATGACAATAAATACATATGTTAGGTCTTTTAATGTTAAGGTCACCTATATTATCATTATAAGTATTTATGTAATTTTATTAATGAGGGGTTTCCATGTGTTAGTCAATCTCAATTTGTCATCTTGGTTTAATATATTATTTCATTTTTCTATTTCCGCCGCTTCCTTCAACTTTCTTTTTAGATAATGATGATCCTCCTTCATAATTAATTTTGCATCCTCTATGCATATGTGATGGGAGAATTTGTGTGCATGTTCAACGAAGGTAGATTTAGTGGTTCTATGATTTAGTACATTTGATGTATGCTCCTTTAGACGAATTTGCATAGATCTCACAGTTTCCCCAATTTAGACAAATATACAACTTATTTGGTGCTCATTGTTGAGTATATATTTCTTATTAATAATATAGGTTGGTCCAAAGAACCCAAACCCCTTAGATTCTTTTTATAAATAGGTACAATTGCATATTTGACCTAGTAAGATTGCATTTCAAATTACCAACCAAATACACAATCAATTAGAGAATTAGGGAAAAAATGTCAAAAAGCGAGGCACTTTAGTTCAATGCTTAACCCATGTTGCTACAATTATCAATTCTTAACCCCTTCATTTATCAAAGTTTATGTTGGCTTCATCCATAAAATTGAGAATTTTCATCTCCAAGAATATTACATCATGGTCATCTTTGATTTAGTTTCCTTATTCACCAAAATCCACATTCCAGAAGCTCTCAACCTCATTTCTAAGTTAGTCAACAAAGAAACCCTAAACCTTGTCGAAATTCGCCTTACCACTTCTTTGTTCACCATCAAAGGCAAATTTTATGAACAAACCAAAGTCACAACCATGGGATCGTCTTTATCCCTGGTGGAAGCTAACATTTTTATGGAATATTTAATGCATTGACCCTAAAAATATTTCATCTAAGCCCGAATGTTGATCTTAGTTTGTTGATAACACCTTTATTATCTGGCCACATGGCTGTTCTTTACTAAATTCATTTTTGACTACTTGAACAACATATCTCCCCACATTCAATTTACCATTCAAACTGAAAAGTACAACTCCATTCCATTCCTAGATGTTCTTTTCACTTGTCAACTTTATGGAACCCTTATCCACCAAGTCTATTGAAAAAATATTCACAATGATAGATACCTGCATGCCCATTCCCAATACCACATAGTTCATAAATTTGTGGTTTTAAAAACCTTTGTTACTAGAGCCATTCAAATATTTTCTCCCCACCTCCTAGAAATGAACCCATATTACTAAGCTCTCCTTAGAAATGGTTATTTTAAATCCCAAATTAACAAAGCCTTTTGCTCAACCCTCCATTCTAATTCAAAATATCCTACTATTTATGCCCCTCCCTAGGACCATATCTTTCTCCTTTACATTCACGGCATTACTGATCAAATTTACAAGATCTTATCTAAATAGAATATAAACAATCTTTTTAATTACCCCACAAAATCCTTAAGCAATTATTTAAAACTGTTACAGACAAATATGGCCCTATGCCTGACCAAGGAATTTATCAAATTCCTTCTCTTGTGGAAAATCCCACATAGGCCAAATTGGTAGATCGATCCAAACTCATTTCAAAAAACATATAGCTAACACTTTCTATAATTGCCTCACTAAGTCAACCATCCTATATCATTCCTATAATACTAAACACCTTATTTGTTTTGACAAAGCAAAAATCCTAACATTAACCCTGCATTACTCATCTTGTATCATTAGAGAAGTCCTCAAAATTAAAACTAATCCTAACAATTTTAATTAAAAAAATGATTACAAGCTCAACCTTTCTTAGGAGCCCTTTATCCATCGTCGAAGCCATTATACCTTATTTCCACTTTATAACCCTTTACCCCTCTCTCTAGACTTTACCCCACTTGAATGCTAGTTCATTTCTTTCTTTATTATTATTATTATTATAAATTTGACCCTTCATTTTTAATTTATCCCACCAACTCCCACTTTCCGTTTGATTTCTATCTTTTATTTATTTATTCTCATTTTCTTATGTGACTCTTTTAATTACGCCATTTATGACCTCCTTCCTTTCTTCGAAACGTATATTTTCATATTCTTTCTTTACTCTGTTTTGAATCCTTCTCTCTTCTTTATTTGACCTTTTATTCTTATTTCAATTTATATTACTCACATTCTTAATTTACATTATTCCTTTTATTATTTTTACTAACCCCTCTTTTCTTTTTTCCCAGACGAAAAAATCAGTTCCTTGATATTCCATTGAATCAAAGGTAATGGGTTACATCTTCAGGAATAGCAGATTATCCAAGTAGTGGATTCTGACACCTATCTAAGAGTACATCTGCAACTCATACAAAATATAAGTGCTCTCTATCAACTGTCAATACATAGGCAATGTCTACAAAATTTAAATACTCTCTCAAAGACAAACCAGTTCATACCAACCAAATATGTCCCTAATTGAACATAAAGAGAACCCAGGGACATTATCCAAGTCAGATCTCGGTGCTGCTCATAATAGTAAAAAACAATGTCATCACATCTAATTGAAACTCACTGAAAGATACGACATATTCAATAGTAGGCCTCAGAAACAGAGCAAGCTCATCAAAAGAGCTGAAGTGCTACTTCCCCATAAACTTCTCCTTCACATATTTAAGTGAAGGTAAGGTGGCCTGAAGCCAATTGGAGCCCTTCCTTGGATAATGAATCTGCCCTATCATTATGTTCTCTATAGACATGATTAAAAACCAGAGATGATAAAGAAGTCATGAGCTTTCTAATGTTGTCACACCAAGCCTCTAATCTCACAATAGAGAGAGTGGATACTTCCTTTGCCCAATTTATAATCACTAAGGAATATTCAAATATATCTAAATTTGGCAGCCCAATATATTTAGCAATGTACAATAATGCCTAGAGAGCCAATAGTTCAGCTTGTGTATTTGTGTTGCATCCACAATCTATTTTGATAGAGAGATAGTGATGTTCACTAATCCAGATACAGACACCCACACCTCCAATTGATTCTGCAGCAGCTCCATCAAAGTAAGCCATGGGAAATAGTTTATCAAGAGCTACCCCAATGTGCCTGACTTTGGATCCTTTTTCCCGTGGCACCTTGTAAGCTGCAATATCTAGCATAATAACATGACAAAGTCTGGAAATATCAGGAGTTTTATCCTCAAATATGTATCTATTTCTAGTCTTCCACAAGTTCCAAAGGAAGAAAATAGGTACATACAGAAGTTCCCCATCCTTGGAGAACCATCTGGTGAGGTTCCTTGAAAGAGATTAATCTGCCCATGACAGATGTACATTATATGAACTTTTTAAGTCAAAAATCACCTCCTGAGCAAAGGTGCAGTCGACAAACAAATGATTGATAGATTCAACATCTGTTTTGCAGAGGCTACATCTGTTAGGGCCGAGCCATCCCTTCTTACACAAGATGTCCCAAGTATTAATTTTCCTTTTTAAGGCCATCCAAATAAAACACTTGATTTTCTGCGGAATATTGAATTTCTAGACTTGAGTGAGAATGCCATCATTTGATAGAGGCAGATACTCAGATACAATAAGCTCATATGCTTTCCTCACAGTTACCATACCTGATCTTTTACCATACATCCATAGTAAGGAGTCTTTAGTATTCCCAATCTTAATCCCACCATGAGTAAGGCCTTTAACAAATGTCATCCATTGGTTGTCCCAATCACCCCCTAGATCTAAGCCAGATGTCGAGTACTAACAATTAAGACCAAGAGAGTATCCAACCTGTTTCTGTTCTTGAGCAAGAATATGAAATTCCATAGTCTTCAAGATAATATCTAAGGCCCTCTGGTAGAATATACGAAGCATCAAGGTGAGCAATCGGGTCCACACCCAACCGAATTTTCAATCCATTACCCACTTTCCGGCCCAGCTTACAAGTGATCCAAGACAATATTCTAATGAAGCCATTCCAAAAATACGAAGTTCCATTGACAGTGAAAGTCCCATATCCGATCCAATCCTCCAGAGGTCTGTTTTTATATATTTGTGAGCAATGATCTGACTCCAGATGCCATTCCCCATCAGAAGCTGCCACATACTCTTCATCCTGAGAGAGATCCCAAACCACTCTAAGTTTTTTTATGTCCCAACCGCCAAATTCAATGGGAGCTGAAATAAATTTCCAATTCACCAAGTGAGATCTCTAATGACCATCTGCATTCCCCCACATGAAAGAAAAGATGGATCTCCTCAAAGTATTTAGAATAGACCTGGGACAATGAGCCAAATCAAACCAATACACCACTTTCCCAGTGAGAATTGATTTGATAAGTACAACCCTGCCACCAAGAGTGAGTAGCCCGTAATTTCAATTTTTAATCTTATTCTCAAACATTCCCACCATCCATTTCCAGTCCAAGGATCGATACCCCAGAGGTTTGAGGTGATATCCCACATATTTTAAATCTGTAGTGATAAGTACCATATTGTAAGGAAGGAGAGCTGAAATTTGACACCTTGTATCCTCATCAACATCATAGTAAAGGAAGGAATATTTTTCCTTGCTGACATACATTCCTATTTCCGAACAAAATAAATCCAGAGATTCTTTGTAAGCTCCCCATTCACTTATAGTACCAATCCAAAATAAAATCACATTGTCAACAAATAATAAGTGTGTTATTAACAGATTTTGTGAATACTGAAATCCTTTAATGAGTCCTTTTTGCTGAGCATGCAAAATGATCCGGCTAAGACTCTCAATGATCATAATAAATAATAATGGAGATAATGGACAGCCTTGATGGATTCCCTTGGTGGTTGGGAAGAAATCATATGTCGTCCCATTGACTAAGACTGCAGAACATGAATTAGTAATGCATCCCATAATCCAGTTCACACCTTCCAAGGGTATTCCAATCTGCAGGAGCAAGAGTCTCAAGAATGTCCAATTAACCCTATCGAAGGCTTTGAAAAGGTCAAGCTTTAGGACCAGGACATTTGAGTTCTTAGATTTGATAGAGTGTAAAAATTCCTGAGTAATGCCAACCGGTTCAGTATTTTGTCTATCTTTCAGAAATCCAAATTGTTATGCTGAGATAGCCCTGTTTAGTATGGGATTCAAATAGATTGCCGCAATTTTGGAAACAACCTTATATACAAGGTTACACAATGAAATGGGACGGAAGTCAACAAAGGTGGAAGGCTTTTCACACTCCGGGATCAGAGTAAAAAAAGTGGAGTTTATCGTGCCTAGAACTTTCTTCTCAATCCTATATTGATTTGCTGCATTACATAGATCCTCCCCAATCAGATCAAAAAAAGCCAAGAAGAATTCTACCGGCCATCCATCAGGACCCGAGATTTTATCTTTCTTAAACCCCTTGAGTATAGCTTCCACTTCCTAGAGAGAAATAGGCTTAAGGAAGCAATCTACATCCATGTCCTGAACCAAGGTGGGAAAGAGTCTAATCACCTTCAGTTGGTCAGTAATATTTGTAGCCCCATCATCCTCAAATAAGTTATTGAAATGATTTTTCTTAAGCTGCTTTAGGGAAGCATCATCTGAGACCAAGGTACCATCCCTATCATGAAGAGACCATATCTCTTTGGAGTTCCTTCTTGCCGAAGCATAGGAATGAAATTTTTTTGTATATGCGTCCCCTTAATTGATCCATAGCACCCTACTCTTAAGTCTCTGAGTAGTAACCTCATGTGCCATGAATTGTTCTTTTTATCTTTAAGACCTCTTAGTATGTTTGCATTTGCTACTGTCAGCATCCTAGAGTCCAAAAGGAGAATGGCAGAGATCTCATTACTCAAATCCAAAACCAACTGTTTCCTATAAAAATTTTTATTCCTTTCCCAGCTTTTAACAATACCTTTGAGTCTACCCAGCTTTATAGAGAGAGTTCCCATATGGTTTACAGGTCCAAGTGAGAAAGGGGCCCTCTAGGAAGAGCCAACAAGAGGCACAAAATCCTCTCCCATGAGCTAAGCTCTATTGAATTTAAAGGGACAGTACTGAGACGCAAGACTTAGACCCCACTCCAAGCAAATAGGATAATGGTAAGAAACATCTGAAGGAGTGGCCCAAGTTCTATAGTTGGAAAGCCTTGGAAGTAGATGATCACATATTAAGAAATAGTCAAGTCTTTTTCTGATACCAGCATCCCCAACACGACCATTCCTCCAAGTAGGGCCAAGATTGCTCGTGGAGAGATCAACCAAATTGTTGCAAGTAATAAGCTGGGAAAATTAAGAATCTAAGGGGTCATTCCTGGATTTAGCACCCTAGACTTTAGAAGAAGAAGTAGTAAAGTTAAGGTCTACATCTGAGAGAAGGTTAGGTAAATTATGAAACCCACCTGCCAAAATATTTTCCCAAAAAACAGTTTGCTAAGCATAGGGCCCATAACAATTAATAATAGAGAAGACCTTAGCTAAACCTTTAATACTGGCTTGGAGGAAAATACCAGCAAGAGAAGAGAAGGCCTTGCAGCACACCAAGAGTGGGTTCCATCTAGCAAGGAGGCCACCAGAAAGACCAGAAGCATCTAAGGCACATAACTCCCGCCTTGGTTTGATTTTTGAGAACAAGAGAAGGGTCAAAGAAATCTCTGCAAGATATCTACTGCATACTTTCCTTGCGTCAGGAAGATCTCACCTGGATTTTTCTAGAATTCTAAGCCAAGGAAGTAATGCATCAATCCAAGATATTTCATCTCATATTCAGAGGTAAGCTCCCTCTTACACTGGTCTATCAACTGTTCATCACCTGTAAGAAACAAGTCATCTAGATATAGAACAAGTATCAAGACATGATTATGAACAGCTTTAATGTACAAGTTAGAATCAACTGTACTTTTGGAAAACCCCAAACTATGGAGAAATCCATCCATCCTAGCATACCGGACTCTTGGAGCCTTTTTTAGTCCATACAAGAATTTCTTCAGTTTACATACATGGGTCTTCTTCCCATTAGTAAAAACGCCTTCAGGTTGTTCAATATAAACTTCTTCCTCAATCTTAGCATTGAGAAAGGCTGTCTTTACATCCATCTGATGTAACTTCCATACGAAAACTGCAACAAGTGAAATGATGGTTCTGATGGTAGTGTACCTGGAAACAGGTGCAAATGTCTCGTCATAGTCAATGCCTTCTTTCTGAGTGAATCCACGATCTACGAATCTGGCTGTATACTTCTCCACATTGCCATCTGCAGCATGCTTAATCTTATAAAGACATCTGGAAGTCACTACTGACTTTCCTATAGGTTTGGGAACAACTTCCCAAACATCATTCTTCATGATTGACTTATACTCTTTAATCATGGCATCAACCCATACCTGTTTACTCGTTGCATCTTCGTATGATGAAGGTTGTGAATTGATAAACTGACTCATAAGACCAAAGTACTTCTGTGGTCTTATGCTTTCTCTGAAAGTCCCTGGAGGAGATTTATGCTTCTCGGCTTCTTGTACTGTCTCTCCGTACCAAGCAAGTCTCATTTTGGAAGGAGGAACTTCAAGTAGTTCTACTAGTGGACTTTCAATGTTCTCAGTAACATCTGGAATTTGATCATCAAATTCCTCTTCCTCCCTCTAAGTTTCTGAATTTGGAAACTCAAGTGGGGAAATTGTTTCTTCTGATGAAAGCTGTAGTTTTTTATGAAACACTGCTTCCTCATGGAAGATCACATCTCTGCTGACCTAAATGTGCCTCTGTCTAGGTATATATACTTGATAAGCATTCGAGCAATCACTGTACCCAACAAAGATACATTTCTTATCGGATGGCTCTAGCTTAGCCCTCTTTTCTTTTGGCACATGAACATACACAGGATTACTGAATATCCTCATGTGATCAACTGCAGGTTTCATCTCGGTGAAGGCTTCTTCAAGGGTCTTCTCACCCAATATACATGTGGGCTTCTGTTCTGAATACATATTGCAGTTCTGGTAGCTTCAGCCCATAAAGACAAAGGAAGATCTAGATCATTGATCATGGCTTTAACAGCCTCACAGATCGGTCTATTCTTCCTTTCTGCAACCCCATTCTACCAGGGGTTGTAAGGCACTATCAGCTCTTTCTTGATTCCTACTTCTCGACAAAAATCATCAAACTCATTAGATTCATGCTCACCTCCGTTATCTGATCTCAAGATATGGATGTGCCCGCCATTTTGATTTCAATCAGTGTCTTGAACTCTTTGAACATGTAAAAGGTTTCACTTTTCGCCTTAAGGAAGTAAATCCAAGACTTCAGAGAGTAGTCATCAATAAACAAGACATAATATAAACACCCACTCAAGGAGGGTGAAGACATGGGCCGACAAATGTCAGAATGAATCAAATATAAAATACCTTTGGATCTACTCTTGCTTATGGGAAAGGATTTCTTAGTGTTCTTACCTAGAGCACATCCTTTACAGATTCCTTCATGTTTTAGAGAAACTTCTGGCATACCTGTGACCATCTTCTGCAATCCTGGGAGAGCTGTGCAGTGAAGGCGTCCAAACCTTCTATGCCAAAGTTCACAAGGATCAGCTGAGTGATGTACCAAAGCATGAGTGGAGACTTTGGAGGCCTTGTAAAGGTCTCCCTCTCGAACCCCAATATGTACTGTAGAGTCTAGATCTGTGTCTTTTTCCCATAAAAAAAACCTTCTTGTCAATAAAGAGGACCCTGTGGCCCTTGTCTTCTAAACAAACAACATATTATAGATTTTTCTTTAAACTAGGAACATAAAGAATATCATCAACATGAAGAACCATACCTAAGTCAAGTTGAAGTGAAGTTGAGCCAACTCCTTCAATCTTGTAAGCAGATTCATCTCCAAGTTCTACCTGAGTGGTGAACTTTCTATTTTTGTAACTAGTGAGGGTACAATGGTTTCCTGTCATGTTCCTGGAGGCACCACTTTCTACCAACCAAGAAGCGGAGCAAGCTGAGAAAGAACCGGTTAGAGAAGAAATCAAATAGTACTCTCATCTAGGCTCATCAATTTTATTAGCCTTGGTTTTCTTTTTCTTCTTTGGTTCTTCATCTTCTTCTTCCTCTACTTCTGCAACAGATGCCTGAAACCTTCTCTTGGGTTTCTTCTTATTTTGCTTGCAGTCTCTAGCATAATGTCCAAACTTGTGACAAGTATAACATTCTATCTTAGACATGTCAGAAAACTTACCCTGAGGTTTCTTCCCTTTCTTTTGCTGAGGAAAAGGTTTCTTGAACCTTTTGGTCTTTGCTGCAAGTGCAAGGTTATCCTGCTTAATTACCTTGTCAGTGTTCCTTGCTTCTTCTTGTATGCAATCATGCCAAAGCCTTTTAAAGGTTGGATTATTTTTTCATCCACAAACGGAAGCCATGAAGGTTTCCAAAGATCTTGGGAGACCATCAACCACAGTTTGTACAAGATCATCATCATCAAAAGTAACACCAATAGCAAGGAGTTGATCTCTTACCTACTTGATCTTGGTGAAGAAGGAAGGAACCAACACTTTCATCTTTGTTCAGCTTCAAAGTTCGTAGCCTCTTCTTCAAGACTCTCTTTTGACTCGGAGCCTTCTTTTCATAGAGTTTTAACAACGTATCATAGCATTCTCTAGCTGTCTTCAAGGATGTGATGTTAGGCATCAATTCTTCTTTGATAGAATCATAAATAACTCTTCTATCCTTACCTTGCTTCCTCTTGTAGGCAAGCCTACCAGCATTTGTAGTTGGCTCTTCTGTGACATTAAGAACAATGTCATCCAAGTCATTCTCATCAAGAATGGCTGTCAACCTGGCCTTCCAGGAATTGAAGTTTGCTGAACCATAGAGCTTCTCTTCTGGTTTGAAACCAACGGTAGCCATCTTTGCTACTTATCCAAATGTTAGATCTGCAAATATTATTCCGAGATCTAGTGAAAAACAATAGCAGTGTCCCTTTACTTTGTTTTCACATGCTAAGCTTTGATACCATGTTGAATTTTTAGCATTAGCATAAACTTTAACAATTTGTAGATGAACTTAAACAAATCAGCAGTGTAGTAAAAACACATTCATCACATCAACACATACGGACACAATATTTTTCACTCGGGAAACCTTCAAAGGAGAAAAACCCCAAAAGCATTAATAGCTCATATCGTAAATGAGATGACTCAGAAAATTCTTCAAAAAGTTCCTCAATTCTAGATCTGGAATTTACCCACAGTACTGTAAAATTTATCAGTAAAAATCAGACTGATAATTTTACCCACAATTTCTAGAATTACAAAAATTTCCCAAATTAGGGCTTTTAAATATTTTTTTTTTCTCTCTCATGTCTGCAAAAATCAGACTGTTCACGTGAAATCTAAAAATACCTGACTGGTTGTACCTTGTTGCCGTACAACTGTACGACTGTACAGATCTGATTGTATGGTTGCCCGTTGACTGTTTTAGGCTGCCCATTGAACTTTCTGCTACCCGATCTGTCCGACTTATTTTTTTCTTTCTCCTTGGAGAGAGAAAGATGGACAACCCGTGAGGAAAGAGAAAGGGGAAAGATGGATGCCCTAAAAAAAGAGGAAAACTGCCCCAAAAATGAAATACTGAAGGTGGCTGTCCACAAAGTGCTTAAGATTGATTTTTTGATAAAAACCCTAGCCGAGGGTTTGCTGGAAATGAATGCCCTAGCTGAGGCAAAAACAATCTTCAAGAAGACTTCAGTAAAATAGCAGCATCACCTGTGAGAGAAAACTTGTGTTGTAAATGAGAAGTCTTGATCTTCTTTTATAGCCTTTGTTCACCTGTAAGTGGACAAGATTAGGGAAAATAAAAATAATAATATTTTTCTTTTCCTAATTTCACTTTCACTTTTACCAAAGAAATGTACTTTTATTTTTCCTTTGACTTTTACCAAAAGTCCTTATTTAATTTTGATTTCACCTATGGTCATTTTCCTGTGGTACAAAAGTCTTTATTTAAATTGACTTTTGACTTTGACCTTTTTCCAAGTGCCCCTGTGGTCATTACCTGTGGTACCTTTTTGATTTCAAAAGTACATCATCAAAAACCAAGAGAGTTATTAATGCTTTTACCTCACACATTGTGTGACACCTAGATCTGGTACTAGGTTAACTTAACCAATGGTATCTAATCCTTGGAGAAGCACACCAAGCCCATAGATCAAGGGTCAAATTGCCACACACATGCCTAGACCCAGTCTAAGGCTTACAGTGTCTTCATTCTCCAAGAGAATGGCTACTCAGAACTAAGCCGAGTCTACCAGTCCCAAATTGGTCTACATCGTGGTCCCGGACCAAATGGCTACTCAACACAAGGTTGAGTCTACCTAGGGCAGATCTCGGTCTATATCATGGTCCCATACTAGATATCTACCATTCAACAGAATGGTCACTCAACACTGGGTTGAGACTTCACCATGGCCTTGGACCAGGTGGTCCCATTCTCCGAAGAGAAGGGCTCTCAATGTTGCTCAGAAAAATCAACAATCTGGAGTAGAGGGTGGACTCCATGTGGGGTGGCTACCATTGGTAAGATAATTAAACCCTTTTTTAATAAAGGTGGGGCCAAACCCCAAAACCTAGAGCTAAGAAAACAATAATAAACAACAATGTTGAAAAGTACATGATAAACAACAGATTCACCAGTTCTTGTGATGATGTTGGGCGTCGCAATGAATCATAGTCAACAATAAATGATATCACCCATCAAATCCAGAGCAAACTGATAGAAAATCCAGTTTCACAAAAGTCTCAGCCGGAACCGCCCGTGATGACAAGTTCAAACATAAGAGTGAAAAAGGTGGTCAGGTACAACGAAAATCCAAGGACACTACGACATGCATGGAGCTAATGTATACCCAAAAGGTGGCCGACCGCTATAGAGATAATAAGAACCATCAAGTGTTAAAAAAAATGGGGTGACCAAATAAATGATTGTCCACAAGCCGAGATAGTTAGTGGTGACCACAAAGTGGCACATAAGTAGCCTCAACCTCTGCTTCTGTAAACCCTAAGCACCACTCCTGCAAACCCTAAACTTTGCTCCACGCCCTCACCTAGGTTTGAACAAAGATTACCATAATGTAATTTTCATCTAACCCCTCTTTTCAGTTTTTGCCTTTCTCTAGTTACTTATTTGGTTACTCAGTTTCTTTTATTTATTATTTATTTATGCTAATTTAGAGAATTAATTTATATTAATATATAAAGAGGTTATGGATTTTCCATAGTTAAAGGAATATTTGAGATTGTTTTTGTAAGATAATAAACTTATGTATCTTGTAAAAAGTTGAAATCTTACAAATTGCTATCTTGCAAAAAAAACCAACAAAACTAAAAATTAACAAGATTTTGTTATGAACCAAAGATAGTAAGGTATGTATTAAAAATTTAGTCTCTTTTCTCTAGTTTAATGTTGAAGGATTTGTGTAGTTTAATGTTGAAATATTTGTGTAGATCATTATCATGATAAAGAAAATTAGCTTTAAACCAAAAAAGAATGGTAACATGGGAGTTTGAGTTGCTAAGAGGCCCAAGGAGACCCTATTGAAAAACAAAAAGGACAAGGTACAAAGGAACCTAAAGATATGGTAAGTTTGATTATTTTTCATTCTCTAAGTTAGAATCAAGGATGATGAAGTTAGGTTGGGAAAGTTGTTGTTTGTCCTCAACCTACTGCTAAGTTGTGACTTTAACATGGAGCATTGAATCTTCCTCAACTATTCTTGCCTCGAGTCCTCAATGTACCCTAATCATACTTCCTGTCACAAGCCTACTGATATGACCCACAATCCCAAGCTTCGTTCCATCGGTAGGATATGATGCAGAGTCTCGGTACTTCCCCTATTAGTGGTCAGACCATCCAAGGTTGGAAGTCCGACAGACTACGCCTTTGAAACACTTCCACTTATTCCTGTTTCCTTTATACTTATCCAATTATGTGTTAAACAATTGCACCAGTTATACACTTAACCAAATTCATAAGAAGAGACAAGAACAACAAAGTATGGTGGTACCCTGAACTAGGCGTGCCGAAAAACTAATATATATATATAAGAGAAAATACTACATATTACATCCAGAATTGGGTGCGTCCACAAACAATGACTTAGGAGAGATCTTGATTGACAATCTTCTCCAAAAAACCCAAGAATTCACCTACTCTACAAGCATGCCTAACTTTGTCAATTTCCTCTTGAAGTAACCCTCAAGTCCACCGCTTGCGACACCTGGTCACTTTGCTCGAATTTAAACTTCGTTTGTCCAACCTTGGTTGTGGCACCGTCTTTTCCAAGACATGCCTTGCCTTCCTGACACTGAATTTTCCTTAGAATGCACTGAAACCATTATGTGATTAAGCATGCACCAAATCATCTATCAAGTCATTGTGTTGTTTCCTGGATGTGCGTTTTGCTACCTGCACCGAACTTGTACCTCATACTTGAATTCGCTTCGACTTGTTCTCTCTTACTTGGATGATTCCAAAAATGCCACAATGGATCCTTGTATTTATACTTATCCATATTTCCAAGAGGTGCCCTCATTTCTTGGGATGACTCCCCAACTTGGGTGCATCCTTGTCGTTGGAGATTCTCCCCATTACTGATGAGTACACTTGGGTTCACTTCTATTGTAATGTGTGCCAAGATCCCATCTCTTGGGTGAAATTCTACCGACTCCCATGCCCACACATGTCCATGTCCTTATTTCCTTGGTTTTTTGACGAATTCCTTTGTGGGTTTGGTTCCACTCCTAAAAATATACCTCTAGATGGTCTCGACACATCTTGTCTTGTGCCCATGTCTTGTTTTGAACCCCACCATGATGTCTGTTGGGTCTGCTTTCTTTCCTAAGCGTCCAAGTGTGGTGCCACCCCATGTCAATCTCTCGCATGTCGTTATACCAACTTCGAGGCTTCCAAACTAGGTATCTTTTCAATGTGCCTGTCTTGGATCCTTGTTCAAGCGCCTCTCGCCAACATTTTCTGCAAGTGGAGTTGCGATCAAGGAGGATCCTCACTAATATTGTGACATCCTCCCCCACTCTAAGTTGTTTCCTCCCTTGGAAACATCTTCAAGTTTCCTGCCACACTCAAAAACTAATTGCTGCAACTATCTGTCTGCTGCCATAGTTGCAACCGCAAATGAGTCTTATTTTTGACGTTTTGTTGCTCTGGAGAAAGACTTTCACCTTATCTTTGACAAAAGGATGGAAAAGTTCCTTGTTGAATTGGATGTTTCGAAGGGTCTCTTATCAAAGATTGATATTGTTTGTAATGATACCATCATTTCCCAAAGGCTGGATTACCTGAACATGCCTTTCATATGCAGCTTCTGTCATGAAACTGGTAATTTGAGGAACTCGTGTACTTCTCTCCTCCATGGGGCTCCTTTGCACAAAGGCTTATCGGCTCTGGATCCTCCCTCCCGTTATCCTCTGGTGGTCTCTCCCCCTGATGCCCCTATTGAAGATCCCTCTCCTGTTGGTCTTTAAGCTTCTTCCTTGCCCACGCCTTATGATGACCTCACAAAAGGTGAGCTTCTCTATATCCATGATATAGAGAATGTTGCAAGAATTTCTCACCCTCCCTCCTATGTGGTTTCAGATGGAATCATTTATCCTCCTCTTTGTCCCTCCCCGGATCCCTCACCCTCTGTACTCCCTACTACTTCCTCTTCCTCTGAGTCCCTTCCTCCCTATACTTTGGAATACTTTCCACCCCTTACGAGAAGTCCTCCTTTGCTAGAGACCACTATAGTGAATAGCCCTACTTCTTCTCCCTCTTTTTTGGATCCATCTCTCCTTAAGTCTCTTTTGATATTCTCTGACAAGTCTCCTGTTTCCCCCTGTACCCTACCTATGGACACGATCAGGTTCGAGAATGTTACTATCCGAAAGAAAAGGAAAATCAAAACCTCTTCGGTTCCCTCTGATGAGTCTGGCCCTTCTGGCCTTTACATTCCCCTCTCTGGCAGGATCAACGATATGGCTAGATCCTTGAATCCTTCTCCCTAGGTACTTATAGCACTGTCACATGCTAATCAGTTTGACCAGTGAGGATTATCTCAATGAATATTCATGGGTTTGGGGGGCTTAACAAACAAAAAGCTCTCAGGTCCTTGTTCTCTTCCTTGAATCCTAATATGTTTTTGATACAAGAAACAATGTTTGATCATTATTCAGCTCTTCATTTGTTTTCTAAGTTAAAGCCTGGCTGGGAGTTTTGTGCCCTTAATTCACTTGGCCGCTCGGGTGGCCTTCTTACTGGCTGGAACCCATAGCTTACTCGCTGCAAAGCCTTTCATTCCTATGCAGGCATTTTAGTCAAGGCTAGGTTTAACGGTCTTGACTCTGTCTTCTCTATCTTAAATTGTTATGGGCCCTACACCAACAGAGATGGTTTCTGGAATAATGTCTTGGATCAGGGTATTTTTTACTTCCCTTGTCACATACCCCAATTTTGTAAAATAATGTTAATTATTTTAATTACATTTCCTAAGACATTATGTTAAATTTAATGTAAAGTAGGAACTGATGACTCATCAGAGTCAAAAGAAGTGGAATGTAATTATGAATATTTTATTATTAATAAATAAAAAAGTGGAGACAACAACATTGGGAGAGCTGTTAATAAGAGGTTACTGGTCAAACTGGTGGATGGAACTAGGTGGAGGGAAAAAGACAAGTGGCAGCATCCTCAAACACTTCCTAAGTTGCAGGTGGCAACTTCCCTACATTTAGGGTCATGATCCCCCAAGAAAGTGGGATCAGAGCAGGTGGCTCCATAAATGACAACTAACCCAAAAAGACTTAGGCAATCTTTTAAAAGTACCCAATGAATAGAGCTGAGGCTGCTCAGATATTTTCCAGAGAGGAATCATTCAGGTGAAATGATATTCAGGAAATTCATTGGGGAAAAAGGGAAAAACAATAAGGAAGTTGTTTTGAGAGGAATGCTGCAGTAACTTGGTTATTTACATCTTGTTAGCTAGGAGATCTTACTGATAAGTTCAGGATTGATACTGAGTTTGAAGACTGGTATTTGACTATTGCTGCACCTAGTTCCAGCCAGGGAGACCAGAGCAAGCTCGAGGGTCCTGAGGAGTCGCTATTTGAGCGCTCTCCAGGAGTTGGTAGGGAGGAACGGCCTCCCGTTGCTGTTGTTGTCCCAGTTCCAGAACATGTTCTGCCATCTCTTAAATCTTTGTTTTAATATCTGTTTATGATTGAATGGTAGATTTGTAGTTTATGGTATAGGAAATTAGATGGATTAGTAATGAAGTGTTCTTAGTTTATTCTGTAACAAAATCGTTTTGATGAGAATTATAACCCCACCTATGTTTTTCCACATCTGGTGTGACCAGACCGTACTCCAGCGTAGGGGTAAATTTACAAATAAATTAGTATGATGAAAACAAAGACTAGTATGTGATGGAATTATAGAGTAGTTTCTTTGTGTTGTTTTTCAGAAGAAATATCTTGGTTTTAGGAGTAGTTTCATTATGTACAGAAAACTGTCAAGTCTTTTAGAACAGAGAAGTAAATTGAATTGTTCACTAATAATAATTTGATAATAATTTGTACCAGTAGAGAAAATAGTTCTCAATATTTTAGTTACTATCAGTAGATTTAATTGTCTAATTTGAATATCAGTGAAGAGTAGCTAGAATCTTTATTGATTCCTATAGGTACTTTAGTATAGCAGAATTTCCTTTTGTAAAATAAAATATGCTATTCATTTATTCCTGTTCTACTTAGTTATGTTTAGATAAAAACATATCACTGCAACTAATACTACTTAAGCTATTAACAGTGTAAAACTTGTTAGTTCCTTTACTTTCTTTTCTTTATATACATTGAATTGTATTATTATACAGAAAGTATTTTTACAAAGTAATTATTACAGCGAGTATAAAAACCTGATAATAACAGGCTAGCAATGGATTACTTTATTCTATGAGCATAAACAATTAGGAACAAATTACTATCTTCTTATTTACTCTAGTATTATAAGGTAATTACAGTAATACCTTAATTTAATTCTTGTAAACCAAATTTTTTAATATAGATTCTGTACTCCAGATTTTACTAACAGTTACATAGTGATTTTCTTTTATACACCCATCTATACCTTTCTTAAGGGTAACAGTTCTACATAACTATTTATCCTTAAAAATAAAGTAAGTCAAATGTATAAACTTCGTACAAAAAATATTAGCATTTAATTATAAGAACACTACAGATAAAGAAACCAAGTATATTATCACACAGGGTATAATCAACAATGTAGAATGCTTGACTTATCGAGCTTAATAAGTAATATAAAACTTAACTAATAACTCCACAGTTTACAGAAAAGTATTACAAATTAATTAACAATGAATTTAATAAGAGAGACTGTATGTAATTCATTTATTGTCGAATTAGGGTTTAACCCTATTTATTCAAAATAAATAACTAAACCAACAACTGTGGAGCCAAGACAATATTTTGCTCACGGCCGTATTAAAAATCAACAGAGTAAGGCTGTCATAAGCCTGTTCTTATTTATATAAACATAAGATGCAAATTAAAGGTAAATGATGAAATTATTATCCTACTACCAAGTTTCCAATACTATATTTATAAAATAAATAAATATATAAAACTTCAATGCTGTAATACAAACCCAGATTTACAGAAAAGAAAAACAGTAATAATATCTTATACCATGGACTTAAGGGAAAAACCCTGTAAGTTCAAATTTACAACAGAAATAAGAAGTCGTGGTCGTAACCCTTTTGCCGGGCTTATAGCCTAGTGTTTTTCACAGTCAAAATAAATAAAAGGTCGAACGACACTTCAAGCCCTTGACCTTTGCAAGTATTGGAGAGCATGGCATGATTGCCTTCTGTCTCTTCCACTTAAAACTTGGCAACTAAAGAAAAAAGAGAACTAACATATTCAATCTCGGCCAAAGCTGGAGCACCCTCGCACAACGTAGGGGTTTCTTCCACTAACCCAAAGTAACAAACAGTTAACAAGACAAACTGAACCGCAAGGGTTACAGGCCTCATTGCGCCAACCCTCAAAGGTTCCAAGGGAACCCCACAAAGAGAAAGAGCCATGGTGTAACCAGGCTTACCAGGAACTTGTAGCCGTTGCATTTACTTTGCTTCAGAAACCACGCAGGAGGAAGGCCGAGACCTGCAACCATAAAGGAACTGTAATATTAAAAATTTATAAGTTGGATAAGAAATATAGTGTTAAGAATAAATAGTAAAATGAGAAGAATTGCAGTAGTCTTTTACTTGATCTTTTTATGGAGGCGTGACCACCAGCAACAGCAAGAGAACCACCAACGCGACGAGGTAACCCTACTGTAGGCAAGGAGGAAAAGATTAACATTACAGCGAACAACCCATCGCTATTCCGGAAGAACAAACCATGACTTTCATTGAGGGAGGAGTGGTATACAATCAAAGCTTCGGGTAGGGTTAGTAGACTGAAAACCCTGAAAGGAGGACAACTAACAGATGGACAATGGCAACACATGGAACAACACTGCAAAAGTGTGACAAAACGAGCCACAGGAAGGTAAAGAGCTAGGAAATGCTATGGAAATGGAGCGGCGCAGCTATGGTGCACCAGCACCATTGCAGAGCGGCAGGAGGCTGAATATTACGGGCAGAATAATGAGAATAGGGTTCGGAGGAAGGACCTTTTTATTTATGCAACACACGGACACAGTGATGCCACGACGCCACGTAAATATTCTCATGCAGTGGGTGTTTTCCCATAGTTCCATGGACAACCACAGGAAATCGAATTATCACAATCATATACTAATTCTCCAAGGTTCTTCTATGATCACCAAGCCCGAAGTCAACCTATTATTAACGCATCATAACAAAATATTTGTTATATTATAACTATGCTATAAAAACTTATGTATGGAGTGAAAAAATGAACGACCAATCAAATACATTATGGTATTCATATAACTTGGCAAGTTTAAATCTACGATTGTTTTGGTAGGGTTATAATCATGACCTTTCTTGCTAGATAAGTAATAGTAACCATAGTTTATCCATGCTTGGAAAAGAGGCAATTCCTCTATAAAACTCATAGCACCATAAAACAAGAACTAAGCTAAGTTTATAGAACATGGTCTACCCTTAGGCCTCTTATTCCTTGTTTTATGCATTACAAAATATTAAGATCAATCCACTTTTGGCTTAACATAAAAGTATAATTGGAAAATTATAAAGGAGGTTTTAAAGAAGAACTATGTCAATGGTCCTATTGTCCATAATGACTGCAATGACTTAATTCTATTGGTTAAAATAATAACTTTTGGCGAAGATACAAAAAGGGAGTAGTGACTCTTATGAAGAGACAATTTTTACTTAAGATAATAACCTTCATTTTAATTGAATGATTGGCAAGGTAAGCCACAATCTTTCTCTTATCAGAAAGTCTAACCATATTAAGATAAACAGGCCATATAATGATTTAATTATGCTTTCTTTTACAAATGATTGCCCTTAAGGACATGTCCCATTTATAGACATAAAGAAGATAGGATAAAAGCTATTTTCAGTAAAATATATATATATATATATATTACTATATTACTATATTACTAAAGATAAGCTCCAGATATGATTGAAAACAGTTGTTGAGTAAATAAGAACTCTATGCACTGACATTAGTAATTTTCTTATAAAAAGCAGCTGTAAATAAAGTGGAAACTGTAATATATAAACTCTTTATCAGTTTACCTTCACTATGTAAATGTATTATTAAACAATTGAAACCATACTATAGAATTTTGTGATTTTGCTACTCTTACTCTGCAGTAAAACAATCAGTAAGGCATATGTATATATCATGACTATGATAGCTATGGACTAATTCTGTAATCGTCAAGAATCATGGATTTACTTCTATTAGAAAGAAGGCCAGTTTTTAAATGTACCTCAACAAGCGTTGGAAATTGTTTAACATTGATTTTCTTACTGAGCTTTTCTTTTGTGACGAACTTGTTATACTTTAGAATTGCGACAAGCAGCCCAAAAATCTTACCTGTAGTCTATAAGGACAGGAAAAATTTCTGCATTAGCTCGAAAGCTATGTAAGCCCAGTTTGCATGACAGTCTCACCTTGCGGTCGCAAAAAGAACAAAGTCAGTAAACTGAAAAGAACTGTTCTATCACTAAACATAACCAACAGATAATGCAGATAATGAATGTAGTAATTTATAACTAATTTAATAATTAGTTTACCGTAATTATGAAATTTATATGCTTTTAAAAATTGTAAATTTTTCGGAAAATTTGGGGTTTTGACATGTGGTATCAGAGCATGGTTCAAATACTAGGCCTTGATGTGGCCCAACTAGTTTCCGTGGAACAGTAAAATAATATACTAACCTATATTCTGTTTTATGTAAAGAACATAAAATTTCTTTTTTTTTTTTCTGAAAAATTAACAGGCAGGTATGGAGAAGCTAGGAGAATATGCTCAGGAGGAGTCCCCAAACACAGAGACAAGGCAATTGTCCAGAGAACCTATGTTAGAAGAGGTAACTACTCACTCCTCAGAGCTGATGCAGACTATAAAGGATTTGAAGACTGAAATGGAATCAGTCAAGAAGGACAATGAGAGGATTTTGAAGACTCAGGAAGAGTTGAACCAAATTTTGATGGAAAAATTCCAGACTGAAGGGAGGAGAAAAAGATCTGAATCTGAAGAAGTTAGCCATCATAAATGATCTAAAAAGATGAAGCTGGCAGAAGCTGAAAGCAGTTCATCATCTGAAGGGTTCAGAGAACAACAAAGCTACCACACTACCAGTGATAGTAGTGAGGCTGAGTTGTATCACAGAAAGAAGAAGTAAAAACCATATGAAGAGATTTCAGGGGAGTTTAAAAAGATAAAGCCCCCAACTTTTAATGGAGAAACTAAGAAAGGGGAAGAAGCAGAGTCCTGGTTATCTGGGATGAAGAAGTATTTTCAGATATACAACTATTCAAATCAGCTGAAGGCAAGAATGGAAATCTATAATCTCTCTGGAAAAACAGACATATGGTGGCAAGTCTGAAGCGAGTCAAGGGTATCAAGGAAAAAGAAGTTAATTGGAGTACCTTTAAAAGGTACTTCAAGAAGAAATTTCTGTCCGAACAATATTATGAAGAGAGAGCTAAAGAATTTTACAAATTGAAGTTAGGTTCAATGACTATGAAGGATTTGAACAGCAAATTCTTAAGCTTGCTGAGGTATGTACCTTACTTATTAGACAAGAAACCTAGAGTACAACGCTTTCTCAGTTGTCTACCATATCACATTAAGGACAAAATTGAGTATGATAACTCGAAGACTCTGGAGGAAGCCATGCGGAAGGCTAATTTATGTTTTGAGCAGAACAAGAAGAAGGAAGGCTTAGCCAACTGGAAGGCTAAGAAAAACAACAATCAGCCCGAGTTTAAGAAGAATGAATTTGTACCCCAGAAGAATTTCAAGAATAATAAGAACAGAAATTATTCTAACAATAAGAATTCCCAGGGAAATAGAAATGGTGCTTCCAATAATTCCAATAACTTTAAGGGCAAGGAAGCTGCAAACAATCATGGGAATTTCACTAAGAGTTTTGAACGAAAGGAGCCTGTTAAGTGCTGGGAATGTAATGGCCTGCACTATGCCTCGGTCTGCCCAAACCGGAAAAAGTCAGTCAGTAATATTCACACTGTGCAAGAGGAAATGACCGTTGGAGAATTTGCGAGGACTATGCCCAGAATAAATGCAGCTTTGGAGAACCGCCAAGCTATCTATCAGACTTCCATGGTGGAAGTGGAAGGTATGGTTAACCAAACCCATGTAACCATTTTAATTGATCCAGGAGCTAGTCTTAGCTACATTGCACCTCAGATAGTGGAAAAGTGTAAATTGTCTGTTGAAAAGTTTGATAGTTCCTGGTTAGTTCAATTAGCCACTGGGGCAAAAAGGAAAGTAACCTGTTATGTGAAAGAATGTGCTTTACTTATGGATGATTTTAAAACTACAGTTAAGCTTAATGTTTTGCCACTTGGCTCGTATGATTTACTGATTGGTATGGATTGGTTAGAGCAGCATAAGGTAGTTTTAAACTGTTATGATAAAACCTTTACATGCGTAATGAACAACCAATAAACGTTAAGGGTATTCCTAGGAAAACTGTAATCAGGCAGATTTCTGCTTTACAACTTAAAAGGGCAGTCAGAAAAGGGTGTAAAGCCTATGCTGTAACTATTACATATGAGGCAAGTAAATCTAAAACAGATAAGTTAAAAATAGAAGATATTCCTGTTTTAAATGAATTTACTGACGTGTTCCCAGAGGAAATTTTAGGATTATCTCCTAGGAGGGAACTGGATTTCACTATTGAGCTGGTGCCAGGTGCGGTACCTAGCTCAAAAGTCCCGTATCTTATGAATATTTTAGAACTTAATGAATTAAAATCACAGCTAAAAGAGTTAATCAATAAGAAGTACATTCGACCTAGCGTGTCTCCTTGGGGAGCACCGGTCATATTTGTTAAAAAGAAAGACGGAACTATGCGATTATGCATAGACTACCGTCAACTAAACAAGATGACTATTAAAAACATATATCCGTTGCCCTGCATAGATGATCTGTTTGATCAGCTACGTGGAGCTACGGTGTTCTCAAAGATAGACCTGAGGTCAGGATATCATCAGGTAAGAATTAAAGACGAAGATATCTTTAAGACAGCCTTCAGAACAAGGTATGGACACTACGAGTTTGTCGTAATGCCATTTGGGCTTACCAATGCCCCAGCTGTCTATATGTGCTTAATGAATAATATAATGCATAAATACTTAGATAAATTTGTTGTCGTGTTTATCGATGACATCTTAATTTACTCTAAAACTGAAGCAGAACATAAAGAACACCTAAGGATAGTTTTACAAGAGTTGCGAGAGCAACAACTCTTCGCAAAGTTTAGTAAGTGTGACTTCTTTAAGGATGAAATCCATTACTTAGGTCACGTAGTGACTAAAGAAGGGATTTCAGTCGATCCTGAAAATATTCGGGCAATCGAAGATTGGCCAGTTCCAAAGGACGTAACAGATGTTAGGTCATTTATGGGAATTACCGGAGATTTATTGAAGGCTTTTCAAAAATAGCTAATCCGATCACTTCTTTGCAAAAGAAAGGCAAGAAATTCGATTGGAACTTAAAGTGTGAAGAAAGTTTTAAAAAATTAAAAACTTTATTAACAAGTGCGCCTATTCTAAGAATAACAGATCCTAACAAGGATTTTGTGGTATGCTAAGATGCCTGTAATGATGGTTTAGGCGGTGTGCTGACTCAAGACAGGCATGTCATTGCCTATGAGTCCAGGAAGTTAAAAATCCACGAAAATAATTACGCGACTTATGATCTAGAACTTGCGGCTATTATACATGCCTTAAAAATGTGGCGACATCATTTAATAGGCAGAAAATTTATCCTAATGACTGATAATAAAGGACTGAAATACCTTTTAGATCAGCCCAACTTAAATGCAAGACAAGCAAGGTGGTTAGCCTTCTTGAGTGAATATGATTTTGAAATCCAACACATAAAGGGTAAAGAAAATAAGGTGGCTGATGCTTTAAGCAGGAACGCAAAGCTGAACTTTACAGCAGCAATCAACACTTATGCTTTTGACTTAAATGAACAGCTTATAGAAGGGGTAAAACAGGATGAAATTTATCAGAAAATACAAGTTACAGCTTAAGAGAAACCTATAGAAAGTTTAATAAAAGGTTATAGTCTAAATAAAGATGGATTTTTATTATTTAAGGATAAATTGTATGTGCCTAATGTGCCTAAGGTTAAGTTGCTGATTCTGGACGAAGTTCATAAAACACCTTACTCAGGACATCCAGGTTACCAAAAGACTGTAACCATGCTAAGAAAAGAATATTTCTGGCCTAATATGAAATCTGAAGTAGCTGAATACTTAGATAGATGTTTGGACTGTCAACAAGTGAAAATCGAACACCAACATCCAGCTGGTTTACTACAACCTTTGTCTATTCCTAGTTGGAAATTGGAAGTAATCAGCTTAGATTTTATTACTGGATTGCCTAGAAATCAGAATCAGAATGACTCAATTATGGTGGTGGTAGATAAATTAAGCAAAGCAGCACATTTCATTCCTGTTAAAACTACTTACAAGGCTGCCAACATAGCTGACATATTCTTAAAGCAGATTTTTTGGTTACATGGAGTACCGAAGGCTATCATTTCAGACAAGGATCCTAAATTCACAGGGAATTTCTGGAAGTCCTTGTTTAAGGGATTAAATACAACACTGAACTTCAACACCTCTTTTCATCCTCAAACAGATGGACAGACAGAAAGAGTAAATCAGGTGCTGGAGGATTTGTTAAGGATGTATGTTAAAGATCAACCAGGTAAGTGGGAAGACTACTTGCATCTAGCAGAGTTTGCATATAACAATAACTATCAATCATCAGCCAAGTTCAGTCCATTTGAAATTTTGTATGGACGCAAATGCAACACTCCTATCTCCTAGAATAATCCAGTAGATAGATTGGTGTTAGGACCAGAATTATTGAAAGAAATGGAAGAGATTGTGAAACAAGTGCAGGAAAATTTGAAGGTGGCACAGGATCGGCAAAAGAGCCAAGCAGATTTAAAAAGAACTCCCAAATAGTTCTAGGTAGGTGAGCACGTGTTTATAAAGGTAAGACCAAAGAAAATCTCCCTAAGACTGGGGAGTTGTGCAAAACTAGCACCACGTTACTGTGGTCCATTTGAAATTTTATCTAGAATTGGTCAGGTTGCATATCAGCTAGCGTTACCACCTAACTTGAGAGTGCATAATGTTTTACATATCTCTGTTTTAAAAAAGTATGTTCATGATGCTACTCATGTGGTTGATTGGAATGTTGTACAGGTGGAACCAGAAGGAGAAATTCTGGTGGAACTGGACTGTATTCTCGGGAGGAGGGAAATTACTCTGCGGAACCGCACCATTGGATAGGTGAAGGTGCAATGGAAGCACCTTAGTCCTGAAGAGGCTACTTGGGAACTGGAAAGTAAGATGCGGGAGGCATACCCGAATCTGTTCCAGGAGGTTGCAGAGGACGAAGAATAAGTAACATCGAGGACGATGTTACATATTAAGGGGGTGTGTATGTCACATACCCCAATTTTGTAAAATAATGTTAATTATTTTAATTACATTTCCTAAGACATTATGTTAAATTTAATGTAAAGTAGGAACTGATGACTCATTAGAGTCA
This sequence comes from Pseudotsuga menziesii, assembly GCA_001517045.1. Lineage (NCBI taxonomy): Eukaryota > Viridiplantae > Streptophyta > Pinopsida > Pinales > Pinaceae > Pseudotsuga > Pseudotsuga menziesii. The sequence continues at coordinate 548,508 of LPNX010132856.1, forward strand.
AAAGAAGTGGAATGTAATTGTGAATATTTTATTATTAATAAATAAAAAAGTGGAGACAACAGCATTGGGAGAGCTGTTAATAAGAGGTTACTGGTCAAACTGGTGGATGGAACTAGGTGGAGGGCAAAAGACAAGTGGCAGCATCCTCAAACACTTCCTAATTTGCAGGTGGCAACTTCCCTACATTTGGGGTCATGATCCCCCAAGAAAGTGGGATCAGAGCAGGTGGCTCCATAAATGATAACTAACCCAAAAAGACCTAGGAAATATTTTAAAAGTACGCAATGAATAGAGCTGAGGCTGTTCAGATATTTTCCAAAGAGGAATCATTCAGGTGAAATGATATTCAGGAAATTCATTGGGGAAAAAGGGAAAAACAGTAAGGAAGTTGTTTTGAGAGGAATGCTACAGTAAATTGGTTATTTACAACTTGTTAGCTGGGAGATCTTACTGATAAGTTCAAGATTGATACTGAGTTTGAAGACTGGTATTTGACTATTGCTGCACCTAGTTCCAGCCAGGGAGACCAGAGCAAGCTCGGGGGTCCTGAGGAGTCGATGTTTGAGCGCTCTCCAGGAGTTGGTAGGGAGGAACGACCTCCCATTGCTGTTGTTGTCCCAGTTCCAGAACAGGCTCTGCCATCTATTAAATATTTGTTTTAATATCTGTTTATGATTGAATGGTAGATTTGTAGTTTATGGTATAGGAAATTAGATGGATTAGTAATGAAGTGTTCTCAGTTTATTCTGTAACAAAATCATTTTGATGAGAATTATAACCCCACCTATGTTTTTCCACATCTGGTGTGACCAGACCGTACTCCAGCATAGGGGTAAATTTACAAATAAAGTAGTATGATGAAAACACAGACTAGTATGTGATGGAATTATAGAGTAGTTTCTTTGTGTTGTTTTTCAGAAGAAATATCTTGGTTTTAGGAGTAGTTTCATTCTGTACAGAAAACTGTCAAGTCTTTTAGAATAGAGAAGTAAATTGAATTGTTCACTCATAATAATTTGTACTAGTAGAGAAAATAGTTCTCAATATTTTAGTTACTATCAGTAGCTTTAATTGTATAATTTGAATATCAGTGAAGATTAGCTAGAATCTTTATTGATTCCTATAGGTACTTTAGTATAGCAGAATTTCCTTTTGTAAAATAAAATATGCTATTCATTTATTCCTGTTCTACTTAGTTAAGTTTAAATAAAAACATATCACTGCAACTAATACTACTTAAGCTATTAACAGTGTAAAACTTGTTAGTTCCTTTACTTTATTTTCTTTATATACATTGAATTGTATTATTATGCAGAAAGTATTTTTACAAAGTAATTATTACAGCGAGTATAAAAACCTGATAATAACAGGCTAGCAATGGATTACTTTATTCTATGAGCATAAACAATTAGGAACAAATTACTATCTTCTTATTTACTCTAGTATTATAAGGTAATTACAGTAATACCTTAATTTAATTCTTGTAAACCAAATTTTTTAATATAGATTATGTACTCCAGATTTTACTAACAGTTGCATAGTGATTTTCTTTTATACACCCATCTATACCTTTCTTAAGGGTAACAGTTCTACATAACTATTTATCTTTAAAAATAAAGTAAGTCAAATATATAAACTTTGTACAGAAAATATTAGCATTTAATTATAAGAACACTACAGATAAAGAAACCAAGTACATTATCACACAGGGTATAATCAACAATGTAGAATGCTTGACTTATCGAGCTTAATAAGTAATGTAAAACTTAACTAATAACTCCACAGTTTACATAAAAGTATTACAAATTAATTAACAATGAATTTAATAAGAGAGACTGTATGTAATTCTTTTATTGTCGAATTAGGGTTTAACCCTATTTATTCAAAATAAATAACTAAACCAACAACTGTGGAGCCAAGACAATATTTTGCTCACGGCCGTATTAAAAATCAACAGAGTAAGGCTGTCATAAGCCTGTTCTTATTTATATAAACATAAGATGCAAATTAAAGGTAAATGATGAAATTATTATCCTACTACCGAGTTTCCAATACTATATTTATAAAATAAATAAATATATAAAACTTCAATGCTGTAATACAAACCCAGATTTACAGAAAAGAAAAACAGTAATAATATCTTATACCATGGACTTAAGGCAAAAACCTTGTAAGTTCAAATTTACAACAGAAATAAGAAGTCGTGGTCGTAACCCTTTTGCCGGGCTTATAGCCTAGTGTTTTTCACAGTCAAAATAAATAAAAGGTTGAACGACACTTCAAGCCCTCGACCTTTGCAAGTATTGGAGAGCATGGCATGATTGCCTTCTGTCTCTTCCACTTAAAACTTGGCAACTAAAGCAAAAAGAGAACTAACATATTCAATCTCGGCCGAAGCCGGAGCACCCTCGCACAGCGTAGGGGTTTCTTCCACTAACCCAAAGTAACAAACAGTTAACAAGACAAACTGAACCGCAAGGGTTACAGGCCTCATTGCGCCAACCCTCAAAGGTTCCAAGGGAACCCCACAAAGAGAAAGAGCCATGGTGTAACTAGGCTTACCAGGAACTTGTAGCTGTTGCATTTACTTTGCTTCAGAAACCACGCAGGAGGAAGGTCGAGACCTGCAACCATAAAGGAACTGTAATATTAAAAATTTATAAGTTGGATAAGAAATATAGTGTTAAGAATAAATAGTAAAATGAGAAGAATTGCAGTAGTCTTTTACCTGATCTTTTTATGGAGGCGCGACCACCAGCAACAACAAGACAACCACCAACGCGACGAGGTAACCCTACTGCAAGCAAGGAGGAAACGATTAACATTATAGCGAACAACCCATCGCTATTTCGGAAGAACAAACCACGGCTTTCATTGAGGGAGGAGTGGTATATAGTCAAAGCTTCGGGTAGGGTTAGTAGACTGAAAACCCTGAAAGGAGGACAGCTAACATATGGACAATGGCAACACATGGAACAACACTACAAAAGTGTGACAAAACGAGCCACAGGAAGGTAAAAAGCTAGGAAATGCTATGGAAATGGAGCGGCGCAGCTATGGTGCACCGGCACCATTACAGAGCGGTAGGAGGCCGAATATTACGGGCAGAATAATGAGAATAGGGTTCGGAGGAAGGACCTTTTTATTCATGCAACACACAGACACAGTGATGCCACGACGCCACGTAAATATTCTCATGCAGTGGGTGTTTTTCCCATCGTTCCATGGACAACCACAGGAAATCGAATTATCACAATCATATACTAATTCTCCAAGGTTCTTCTATGATCACCAAGCCCGAAGTCAACCTATTATTAACGTATCATAACAAAAGATTTGTTATATTATAACTATATGTATGGAGTGAAAAAATGAACGAGCAATCAAATACATTATGGTATTCATATAACTTGGCAAGTTTAAATCTACGATTGTTTTGGTAGGATTATAATCATAACCTTTCTTGCTAGATAAGTAATAGTAACCATAGTTTATCCATGCTTGGAAAAGAGGCAATTCCTCTATAAAACTCATAGCACCATAAAACAAGAACTAAGCTAAGTTTATAGAACGTGGTCTACCCTTAGGCCTCTTATTCCTTGTTTTATGCATTACAAAATATTAAGATCAATCCACTTTTGGCTTAAAATAAAAGTATAATTGGAAAATTATAAAGGAGGTTTTAAAGAAGAACTATGTCAATGGTCCTATTGTCCATAATGACTGCAATGACTTAATTCTATTGGTTAACATAATAACTTTTGGCGAAGATACAAAAAGGGAGTAGTGACTCTTATGAAGAGACAGTTTATACTTATGATAATAACCTTCATTTTAATTGAATGATTGGCAAGGTAAGCCACAATCTTTCTCTTATCAGAAAGTCTAACCATATTAAGATAAACAGGCCATATAATGATTTAATTATGCTTTCTTTTACAAATGATTTCCCTTAAGGACATGTCTCGTTTATAGACATAAAGAAGATAGGATAAAAGGTATTTTTAGTAATATATATATATTACTAAAGATAAGCTCCAGATATGATTGAAAACAGTTGTTGAGTAAATAAGAACTCTATGCACTGACATTAGTAATTTTCTTATAAAAAGCAGCTGGAAATAAAGTGGAAACTGTAATATATAAACTCTTTATCAGTTTACCTTCACTATGTAAACGTATTATTAAACAATTGAAACCATACTATAGAATTTTGTGATTTTGCTACTCTTACTCTGCAGTAAAACAATCAGTAAGACATATGTATATATCACGACTATGATAGCTATGGACTAATTCTGTAATCATCAAGAATCATGGATTTACTTCTATTAGAAAGAAGGCCAGTTTTTAAATGTACCTCAACAAGCATTGGACACTGTTTAACATTGATTTTCTTACTAAGCTTTTCTTTTGCGACGAACTTGTTATACTTTAGAATTGCGACAAGCAGCCCAAAACTCTTACCTGTAGTCTATAAGGACAGGGAAACTTTCTGCATTAGCTCGAAAGCTAAGTAAGCCCAGTTTGCATGACAGTCTCACCTTGTGGTCGCAAAAAGAACAAAGTCAGTAAACTGAAAAGAACTGTTCTATCACTAAACATAACCAACAGATAATGCAGATAATGAATGTAGTAATTTATAACTAATTTAATAATTAGTTTACCGTAATTATGAAATTTATATGCTTTTAAAATTTTTAAATTTTTCGGAAAATTTGGGGTTTTGACATCCCTAATGTCATACTTGCTAGAGATTGAACTTCACCCTCTCATATGTTGAAATCTAGGGAAGTAACTTAGCTCATATTGATAATTTGGCTCCCTACTTTTCACAGCTTTTGAACTCCACTAATATGGTGGACTTGGCTCCTATCTCTCCTGGCCCTACTTGGAGAAATGTTAAGTAAAAGGTTGGATAGATTTCCAGCCTCTGTCCACTTGCTTCCTTCTCTAAATCGTTACAGAACTTGGATTTCTCCTTTGGAGATCTATGACCACTTCCCCATTTGTTTGGAATGGAAATTTCTGCCTACTTCCCATAAGTTCAACAGGGCATGGCCCTTGGAGAAAGACTTTCTTGGCATTGTTAAATCCTCGTGGGAGACTGAAGTACACCCCTCTTTTGACTCTATGTCTGCCCTCTCTTTCAAACTTAAGAGGCTCAAAGGCACGGTGAACGATTGGGAAAAAAATAGGTTTTGGAAAAAGCCAAAGAGATTATTGAGATTGATCTTGCCATACAAACTCTCCTCGCATCTCAGATCTCTGGAATTCTTACTGACAGTGAAGCAACCCAGCGTTCACAACTGAAGATTAGGAAGGATTCTTTATTGGCTCACTAGGTCTTAACTCGGAGACTCGAGATTAGAATAAACTATATTAATGAAGGTGTTCTGAATACAAATTTGTTTCACTCTTATGCATCTGCCAGAAGGTACTCCAAGTCTATTTGGGCTCTGCAAAATAAGACTAGAGTTATGGTTGAGGAGGAGGCCCAACTCAAAATGATGGGAGCTCAACACTTCTCTAATTTGTTTAAAGAAGATGGTAACACTAATATTGTGGATCAACTTAAAGTCATCATACTATTCCCTACCTTTGTCCAGGAGGAAGAAAGGGATGGTTTTTTTGCAAAAATTACTATCATTAAAGTTGAAGATATCCTTAAAGGCTTCAAAAATGATAAGATCCCTGGCTAGTTGATTTCTTTCTCTGCTTCTTTGAAATAGTGGGCTCTGATCTTCTTAGGGCAGTTGAAAAGTCTCGGTTGGAAGGTAAGGTCTTAGGTGCCTTAATGCCACCTTCATTACTCTCATCCAGAGATGTAATAAGCCACTCTCATTTGTAGACTTCGGGCCTATTTCACTTTGCAACTTTGTTTATAAGACCATTTTCAAGACTACTACCATTAGACTGAAGCCTTTCCTAGACAAGGCCATTTCAGCTCATCAGTTTGGCCTTCTCCGTAATAGAAAGATTATAGATTCGGTTGGCATTACCCAGGAACTATTGCACTCCAATAAACTGAAAATGTAGAAGGTTTTTTTCCTCAAACTGGATCTGGTTGGCATTTGACTGTGTAAAGTGGAATTTTCTGAGACTAGTTCTCTTACAGATTGGTGTACTTGTGGATGGGGTCAATTGGATTATGGGGTGTGCCAGTTCCTCGAATTTTGATGTCTTGATCAATGGGACTCCTACAAAAATTTTCCCTGCATCCCGTGGTATCAGACAAGGCTGTCCTATTTCCCCCCTCCTCTTCATTTTGGTTATTGAAAGCTTAAGTTTACTCATTAGTAATGCACAAAGAAGAGGGATAATTGATGGAATCAAGGTTTCTTCTAGCATGAATTTAACACACATGGTCTTTGTGGATGATGTTATATTGTTTGGGCTGGGGACTATGGAAGAATGGCAAGGCTATAAAGAAATCTTGGACCTCTTCTATTCGATGACTGGTATGAAGATCAACATTGAGAAGTCTTCCTTTCTGTATAATGAGGTGGATGAGGTTACCACAGCTCAGATCCTCTCGTTGCTGCCTTATAAAATGGAACCTAGTTCTGTTGGCTTCAAGTACCTAGGTTATCATCTCAAGCCTCTGGGATACTGCTCCAATGACTGGTGCTAGATTATTAAATGTTTTGAAAATAGGATTAGCAATTGGACTTATAGACTTTTATCTCTGGGAGGTAGGCTGATTTTAGTCAGATCTGTGCTTCTGGGATCGGTAGTGTATTGGCTTACCTTAGCTCGGATCCCCAAATCCATTTTTCATTGTCTTAGACGCTCCATCTTCAATTTTCTCTGGGGAAATGTGGGTGGGAAACACAAAATGCACTTAGTTGACTGGCATACTATCTCCAAACCATATGAGTATTGTGGTTGGAATATTAAGAACATGGAATGGTTCAACTTGTCTCTCAGAATGAAAATTTGTTGGATGGCTCTTAATGGTGATGGAATTAGGACCCACATTATAAAACATAAATACTTAAAAGACCTTCCTATGGATGACTAGTTGCATCATCAAGATTTTACTATACATGGAACTTCTTACATATGGAATGGTTTTATACGATCACTTGCTTTGATCACCGGGAATTTGGGTTGGAAGGTTGGGGATGGAAAGAGAGTAAGGATAGGAGTTGATCCTGTGGCAGGTTTGAACTCTGCTTATGTGCTCCTGGAGGACCTTAGAAGTTATCTGGAATACTTTGGTATTATATCACTCAATCAAGACCGTAACTTGGGGGCTGATACTTCCTCTCAGGCATATTGGCTTCCAACCGAGGATCTGGATTTGGGTGATGTTGGAAGGACCAATGGATTGACTATGTTAAAGGATTATCTCATGGCTGTATCAGACTCAATGAGAATAATGATGCTCTGCTCTGGATGTTTAACAAAGCATCATGAATGGTCAACACCAAATTAGCATATGAACTCATCATTTTGACCTTGCTCATAGCTTGACCTGTTAGTGCACTTAAACTCATATGGAAGTGTAACATTCCTTTAAAAGTGATCTGTTTCAATTGGTTGTGCATGGAAAATCGTATAAACACTTGGGATAATTTAATCAGGAAAGGTTGGGCAGGCCCCAACAGATGCTGCTTGTGTAAGATTGGAAAGGAATCAGTCAATCATCTTTTCTCTGCTTGTTCTTTCACCTGCAATATTATCAACTGTCTCAGCATGATACTTCAATTGGAAATGGATTGGAATGCACCCTCCTTCTTGGAAAACTTGGAATTGTGGTTTAGCAGAGAAAATGAATTTCTCCACTTACCTCTCTTGATCTCGTGGAATTTGTGGCTTACTAGGAATAGAATTGTTTTTTAGGACAATAATCCCGATACAAATTTCATTTGTCTTAATGTATTGGATCAACTGCATACATATCCTGTGGCTGCTCAAAAGATCCCCAAGCGGAGATGTATTGGTTTGGCACCTACCACTGAATATCCATCCAATTTTTTGGATGGGGCTTCAGCTAACATGATTGGAGGTGTTGGGGTATACTTGACAATGAATCATGACCATTCTTTCAACATTAAGATGGGTTGTGGTCAAAGCACAAATACCAGATCTGAGCTTCTGGCTCTTCGGACAAAGGAATTTGGCATTCCTTCTCTTCATGTTTGTAGAGACTCTACTGCCATTATTAACTGGGTTAAGGGTGTTATCAACCCAAATGGCACTTCTCCTTCCAAGTGCCGACACTTCATATGTTGGTACACAAAATGACACTTATGGATTGAAGGTTGCCTAAACACTATAGATGGGCATGACATGAGATGCATTCACTATCCAACCAGCTTTCCATTTTACCTTTTTATATGTTGATTTCCGTATGCGACTATCTCCACAGCAACTCACGTACATACGCGACTATCTTCTTTGATAATCCATGTACTATATGCGACTATTCTCATTGCAACCTGCGTACAGATCTGTACGCGGGTTTCCCTTATAGCAACTCGCATGAGATATGTGGGTTGCCAGTATCAATAGTTGCGTACACATCCATTCGACATTAAAAATAATAAAACATGATTAATGGAGATTTGTTGAGCCCTAATCATTAACTATCTCAACTGTCTCAACCTCCTCAACCTTCAAAACCGCCCTATTTCCCAAAGTATAAATAGAAGCCTTGGGGAGGGCATTAATCAATAATACTTGGAGAGCAAAGTTATGCTGGTGGTATATCTTCAGAAGTATTTGGAGCAGCAGAACTTAGAATCCTTTGGTTGCAGAGGAGTCCTTGTCTCAGGCGTTGGGTTGTACACTTATCTCATTCACTATTGTTAATAAAGAGAATTCTTCTTTCGACTTTGTGTTGAGTCTCTTTCATGTATCATGTTTGATGAATATTTTTGATTAAGCACTCTATATATTGTTCATCTAACTTGTCATATATACATGTATAAGATTGTACTTGGAGAATTTGCTCTTTGCAGGTGAAGGAGGTGCATCCCTGAAAGCTTTGGAGAGAAGCAGAGCGGGAGAAGAGAAAGCTTGGATCAATCGTCGTTAATCGGGTGAGTTCAACATTTCTTCCTATTCTTTTTCTGTACTTTAAAGCTAATTGTCTGCAAGTTTTAGAAGTACGTTGGTAACCCCAGACCCTGGGTTATAAGGATGTTTATTCCTGAACAATAGAACTGGAGACTCCACTGGGGAGCCTAGACTGTCGTGGGTTATTTCTGTTGACCGTTTCCCAGTCTTTGCCTTAATTCTATGTGTGTTGTCCTGTCTTGGTTCATGCTTAGAGTGGTGTTTGAAGACCTTGAAATTTTTTCTTTTTATTAGAAAATTTTACACCTGTATGCGGGTTTCTCTTGCATACAGTCGCGTACAGAGGCCTGCGTACGTGGGTTTCTCTCTAGGACAGTCGCGTACAGTATGCGGGTTGCCCTTATACACAATCGCATACAAGCCTGAGCATTGAAATTTTTGGGCTAGGGTTTGCTTGTCCCTGTCCCTCTTTAAAGTTTGTTTGCTGGTTGGTCTTCCTTATAGGCATTGCACTGTGAGTTTGATGACTTTGTTAGCCATACCTTGTGTTCTCTTGTAAATCCCTTGAGTCCTTATTTGTTTGGATTGTCTTTCTGTTAGCAACCTGAAGTGGATTTTCCTGTTGGGTTATAGGTTCAAGTGTTGGTTGTCTAAATCAGTGATTAGGGTTCTAGGCACTGTATATCCCATTCTATTTTCGGATAGTATTTGGTTTGCCACTTGCCTTTGTGTGATCTTAGTGATTTCCTTTCATTGTGTCCGCCCAAGCTAGGGTTCCAAGTCTTCCTTAGGTGGTTGATTTTTGGTTTTATTAATCTGTTTACTTCACTTTGCTTACTTTATACAGTTAGTTTAATTCAAACATATTCAAGTTTTGTGCATTTAGGTGCATAGTAGTCTTTGAGCAATTTGAAAATGGAATGAAAACATTAGAAACTTTTGCATTTGAATTGCATATAGTAGTTTTGTTTTCAGTTTTTGAATAAAATCTCAAAAATTACAAAAATATAGTCTTAGTTTTCTCTTTATCTGTTGTATTTTCATCAGTTTATATTTATAAAAGAAAAATAAAAGAACATATGTTTGCTTTATATGCATGTAGATTAGGTTTTTAGTCTAGATTGCATGGCATATCATTGTTTTTGATAAAAAATAAAAAGAAATTGTTCTTTTGTGGCTTTCAAGTTTCTATTCGAAAAATAAAGAGAATACTTTTTGCCTTTTGCATTTCATTTCTTTTTGCTTAGTCATTTTGTTTCAACTTTGAGTTAAAACACCACATACGTTTCACGCCTTTTACCCTCTGACTAAAAACAACCCTTAAAATAAATGATATAATTTAAAATTTATTAGTAAGTTTCATTTTATAGGGTCATACACCAACTAGCTCAGGCTAGACTTGTGGATTAGGGAGTTTAAACTCCCCACAAGTGTTTAAATTTCAAACGTAGTTGGCCAATCATTAGGTAAACCCTTTTTTGTGTTGATTGTATCTGGGAAGCTCCTCTCAAACGGGAGTCAAGCATGAGGCCGCGTGGAGACATTGGATTGAGGAGATAATCCTCTGATTCCTTGTCGAAACGTAAACCAAGGTTTTGCGCATCTGGGGATTCTGTCCTAGACAGTGTTTCAGGCTCAGCTACCCTGCCCATGCGTACGAATCAGGCTTGCAACTGTCCCCCCAGACTGTCAATATAGTTAAGGTATCCTTTAGTCTCTTTGACATCTAGGGTTCATACATAGGTAAACCGGAAGGCTATTTCTAGTTCACCTTGGACGGGCTTGGAAGGTAACCCCGGTAGAAGGTGTGGGAGGGCGGTGGGTGATTCCTTCGCTTGTGCCTAAGAACATCTACAGGGACGCCAAGTAACTGTTTATCAACTTTATTTTGGAAATCATATCTTATACCTGTTTGTCTGTTTGACTTTAGGAATTTTTTAGTGAGTGGTGTGTGGTTTGTCTGTACTTAGTGTGCCTTTAGGTGTGTGCTTTGTAATTTTGGTTTCCTTTCAACCTCAGACTTTGCCTCCTAGTTTGAAACTATGGCTAACACCCCTTTGAAGACCAACCAAGATATCCCCATGCTGGAAACTCCTTGTACTATTCCTCTCACAGGGAATGTTGGTGTTCCTTTGATGGCCACCTTGAATCTACCTAGATTCACCTTAGGGCTACCGGTGTGGTTTTTTTCCACTCCAACTGCCCTGAATGCTCCTGATGCTTCTCAAGTAAGCTCCTTATATCAAGGGCATCAAAACACTGCTTCCCCTTCACCTATAGTCGATTCTCCTCCTCCTTTGACCTCATGCGGTGAAAGTACTGATACTAGTAACCGACAGTCTAAAAGGAGTAAAAGAAGGAGGAATAGGAAGAAGGCACATAAGCAAGGGGGCACCCGTTCAACCTCTGTAGGTCATGTTGGACCCAATCTCTCAGCCTCTGCAAGTCATGCTGGGGGCAGTCTCTCAGCCTCTGCAAGCCATGCTGGGGGCAGTCTCTCAACCTCTGTGGTTCATGCTGAAGATGATCCACCAACCACTATGAGTCATGTTGACACTGTTGAAAAGACTACCCGTTCAAAACGCAAGCCCAAGTTTCCTTGTAAGATTTGTGAGGGAGACCACCTTACCTATAAATTCCCTTTTATTGAAGAGGTAATAAGAGTTTGGTTTCATGGTCATCCTGTTTTTGAACAACCTATAGTTTCTCAACACCCTACTCAACCTTTGGTTGATCAAGCGGTCGAACCAATCTCAGATTTGGTCGATCCCACTCTTCTTCCGAAGAATGATCCTGATGTGATTGAACCAATGTCATCTTTGGTCAATCCCATTCTCCCTACGGAGAGTGACTTTGATGAAGTGCTTGAATCGATTTCATTATCGATCAATCCCACTCTTCCTTTGGAGAGTGAAGTGTCTGCTAATCACATTTTCTTCACTACCAGTTTAGAACTTACTGAACAAGGGGGCACTGAACTTGTTTCGGATCAAACCCCACCAAGCTCTCAGATTGCTTTCTTTGATTGGGATAGCCTAGTTGAGCTGCCCCTTCCTTCTAATGGACCTTTCCAGATAAAGGTCAAAGTTGAATCATACACAATTGCTCATTGTATTGTTGATGAAGGAGCCTCAGTTAGTATTTTGTCTGCTCGTGCTTGGCGAGGCATGGGATCTCCCAGCCTTGTGTCGACTACTAGTCAGTTACTGGCGTTTGATAGAAGAACTTGTATAGCCTTGGGAATTCTTGCTCAAACACCTGTTACTTTGGGTGGAAAGACCGTCTTAGTTGACTTCATGGTGATAGAAGACCCCTTGGACTTCAATAAGCTCCTTGGACGTGATTATGTCTATGCCATGCAAGCTGTGGTGTCAACATTATTTCATGTGATGTACTTTAATCATGGAGAAGAAATTGTCACTATCGATCAGTTGGATTTTCTTGATCCATCTCCTAACCCAAATAGAGACCAGGTCTTTCCTTTATCGATTCCCAGTGTTTTTGCAGACACCACCCCACCACAGCTGAGCTATGTGGCCTCATGTCCTTTGCGTTCAATTGCTACTGAGAAGCAGCCTCTGTTTTCATGCTTACCTTCCCGGGACTTGGTCCCAACAGTTGACCAGGTGAGTCATCCTATACAGACTGTGGAGCCTTCTCTCCACTCTGTCGATCCATTTGAAAGTTTAGACATGTGTCCTATCTCGGATGATCTCCTTCCTTCGGATGAAGTCTTCTTAGAGTTTTTGATACAGTCTGACCTTCTTATGGATGTCGGTTCAGTTGTGACTAAGTCTAGCCCTATTTTTCCTAGTAATCATGAACTTTCTTCTTATGTTGGTCTTGTTGAGTATCTTGATTCTTCCTTTGAACAACAAGTTAGTGATCCTGATGAGTTTGATTTTTCTTATGAATTTTGCAACTCTTGTGAGTGACTGAGTTTGTTTCTGCAGACTCTATCTCCCTTGTTGATTTTTTCTCTCCTTTCAAGGTTGATCTTACTGATTATAAACCCTTGAGCCTTAGTGCTATAGAATATTCTTCAGTCGATTATGCCTTGACTTTACCTTTTGTAGAAGATAGCAAAGTCACATTTGTTTCTGCTAAAGTGACTTGCATTAGATCTTTTCTTCTGAATATGATCCTGATGTTGTTGTTTCTTGGAGACAGGATTCTTAGTTGGATTCACAACTATTTACTGATCTTGCCTTGTTGTTCAAGCTGTAACTGCATTTGCATGTGCCTTGCTCGCGCTTATGAGCCTGATGCTGGCTTTCACACTTTTTGCTCGTTGTATAAGCCCTCATCTATGTTCTCATCGTCGCTTAGCCTTATATCTTTTTGTCTTTGCAACTTGACACCTTTTACCTTGAGGATATGTTCCCCGAGTGTCTTTATCCTACTCATGTTCCTTGCATTATGCATAGGTTCGTTCCTTGCGCTTGGAACTATTTTCGCCTGCCTATGACACTCGTCTCCTCGCATTTAGAGAATTCTTTTTGCCTTCCTTCGAGTTCATTGAAAATAGTAAGGAGGCCACGAGTTGACTTTTTCGGACTCGTTAAAACTTCACGGGAAAGATATTGAGTTTCTTTAGGCCCAGGTCTGACTCCTCAAAATAGACTTGACTGGCGAGTAAACTTGTCCATTCAGGCTCGTTAAGAATATGTGAATGGGCATCCACATTGGTGGTAGGTTATCAGTTTCTCGGACCATGTGGAATAATACGAGAAATGAACACTCTCTTTTCTTCAGAATTGAGAAGAGTATTCTTAGGCATAGGTTTGTCATTTTTCCGGACCTGAGGGACTAAACTTATGGAAAAGGAACCCCCGGTATGATCTTAGTTTTCTCTTTTTTGTGCTCTGGACTTAAACATGAAAAAGAATTTGAGTGTACTTTATGTCTTTGTCATGCTTGTTAAACCCTAAAGAACAAAGCATCGAGTTTACTGTTGTAAGCCCCATTTCTCGTAATCAAATGGATCTTTCCGAGTGATCTTTCCTTCCTTCACACTCGTAAAACTCAGGCTATATACTGATTTTGAAGGAGCGTTGGGTAGGTGGTAATTTAACCTTTTTCGGACCTTCCTGACTAAATATGAAAAAATGTGCGCCTTACTTCTTCGGAAGCTAAGAGAGTTCTTCTGTGGTTTGTTTTATACTTTTTCGGCCTTCAGAGACTAAATTGGACAAAAAAGGACCCCCTGGAGTCTTCTTTGGAGTTTTTCAGACTCTCTAAACTATGAAAACACCACTGAGCATGTACTAGTTCGGGCTCATTAAATCCACAAATCAGTGACACTATCAAGCAATATTCCCTCTTCTCTTCAAGCTTGTTAAAAAATGAAGAGAGTCTCGAGTTGACTTTCCTGGACTCGTTAAAATTTAACAGGGAAGGTAAGGAAGAAACTTTCTCTTGGTTTTCAGTTAGTGGTAGCATGCCATCCTTGAACATAACACTCTTTGTCTTTTCTGATACCCATGTCTCAGTGTTCACTTTTAGTTCAGCTATTACTTCGAGTTTATTACTCCTCCTCTTGTTAGTTCTACCTAGGGAATTTGATCATGTCTCTTACATGACAGATAAGTCTAGTTGTTCTATCTATAAAGTTTAAAGCTGCCTTGGGTCATCTCTGTGTTGTGCTCATTGTTCAAGGATTTAACTCAATGTCTGATCTATATCTTGATCCCATCATTGTCGTATCTGTTATCACTTGTGTCTCCCTTCTGTTACCCAGTTCCTAGTCACTTTTGTGATCCGTTGGAGGATCTATTGCTTTCCTTATCATAGTATGGTTCCGCATCAGCACTTCCTGACGACGAAGACCTAGAGTTTTGACGATTGTACCTCAGGATTCACTTTCATTATTGGTGAATTCCTCTGCTTCAGTTGTTGATGATCACCTATTGACCGAAAATTTGCTGAATTCGCTCCATGTTCGACTCCAATAACATCTATTCACATGGCTTGGATTGTACTGGTTCTTTGGGATTGTTTATGAAGACCTTAGTTTCCTATCTATGGACTAAGTTGCGCAAGAATATGTTCTACCTATTTACACAGCTTCCAGATCTTTGAAGACTCATCATTATTGTATATTGTGGCTTCGCTCCACCTTTGTAATATACGTGGTCTAGTACCCGTACTATATGATGTACTCAAATATTGTAAAGGAGCTAGTGTTCTAGTATATTGAACATAGCATCCTCAGATATGACTTTGTATATGACATTATTATGTATTTGTTTCAGGTACTACCTCTGCTCCATTGGATTTTTGAGTTTTCCAAAGATAATGATTATAATGTATTTCGGCCATCGCTTCCCTCTGACCTCACACATTAGGGGGCATCTGTTATCAACCCAAATGGAACTTCTCCGTCCGAGTGCCAACACTTCATATGTTGGTACACAAAATGAAACTTATGGATTGAAGGTTGCCTAAACACTATAGATGGGCATGACATGAGATGCATTCACTTTCCAACCAGCTTGCCATTTTACCTTTCTATATGTTGATTGTTGTACGCGACTATATCCATAGCAACTCGCATACATACGCGACTATCTTCTTTGACAACCCGCGTATTGTACGCGACTATTCTCATTGCAACCTACGTACAGATCTATACACGGGTTTCCCTTATAGCAACTCGCGTGTCATACGCGGGTTGCCAGTATCAATAGTCGAGTACACATCCATTCGACATTAAAAATAATAAAACACGATTAATGGAGATTTGTTGAGCCCTAATCATTAACTATCTCAACTAACTCAACCTCCTCAACCTTCAAAACCGCCCTATTTCCCAAAGTATAAATAGAGGCCTTGGGGAGGGCATTAATCAATCATA
Organism: Pseudotsuga menziesii; assembly: GCA_001517045.1. Taxonomy (NCBI): domain Eukaryota; kingdom Viridiplantae; phylum Streptophyta; class Pinopsida; order Pinales; family Pinaceae; genus Pseudotsuga; species Pseudotsuga menziesii. The sequence continues at coordinate 564,391 of LPNX010132856.1, forward strand.
CTTGGAGAGCAAAGTTATGCTGGCGGTATATCTTCAAATTTTTTTGGAGTAGCAGAACTCAGAATTCTTTGGTTGCAGAGGAGTCCTTGTCTCAGGCGTTGGGTTGTACACTTATCTCATTCACTATTGTTAATAAAGAGAATTCTTCTTCCAACTTTGTGTTGAGTCTCTTTCATGTATCATGTTTAATGAATATTTTTGATTAAGCACTCTATATATTGTTCATCTAACTTGTCATATATACATGTATAAGATTGTACTTGGATAATTTGCTCTTTGTAGGTGAAGGAGGTGCATCCCTCAAAGCTTTGGAGAGAAGCAGAGCGAGAGAAGAGAAAGCTTGGATCAACCGTCGTTAATCAAATGAGTTCAACTTTTCTTCCTATTCCTTTTCTGTACTTTAAAGCTGATTGTCTGCAAGTTTTAGAAGTACGTTTGTAACCCTAGACCCTAGGTTATAAGGGTGTTTATTCCTGAACAACAAATGGGAGGGATGCAATTTCAGCACTCAATCTGGAAGGATGGTGTCAAAATATCAGGAAAATCGAATCATTCTTTCTCTCTCTTGATTTCCTTCATGTTTACAGAGAATACAATGAGAAGGCGGATGGCTTATCCAAGGAGGCACTATCTTTCTCCTCTGACCACTTACATTTTACTGAAATATTTGAAGGTCAAATTGTTGGGAATGGATCAATACGACTCTTTTAACTATGAGCTTAGCCTACTCCTTATGACATCTTTGATGCCTTTTTTTTTCATGAGTATGGTAAGATAATTATTTTACATCTTTTTGGATGTCTGAGGCAAACTTTGTTCTCCTCTTAGTATCAGTTTTACGACATTCTCACGAGTGCCTCCCTGGATAAGCCATGTCTGGGTTCTTCTTGTATTCTCTGGTTAACATCTTCTGAAGTCTGGATGGAGCTGGGATGCATTTCCTTTGTTTTCTTGATGTCTGTGGGTTAGTTTTGGTTAGTTGACATCTCATTGTATCTTTCTGCAAGAGTCTTTGATTAAGCTATAATGCTGGTGGGCAGTATCTCGTTGTGAGATTGAGATTTGCACCCTTCCCTGCTGGACATGCTATGGTATTGAGAAGGACCTTTTATGTGCTGTAACAGTTACCTTTGATTCAAATGAATACCAAGGAACACCTATTTTTCTTTTGAAAAAAAAAGATCGACCACCATGAAAATGCAAACAAAATGAGGTATACATTTTTTCAATTAAATGTTTTATCCATACATGGCCATGGTAGTAAAGTCTCATTTATTATATCGGCCTAATGCCCATGGTAGTAAAGTCTCATTTATTATATCTGCCTTAGACAATTTATATTGTTTATTGTTTTTGATATGCATTGACTACACATTTATATCTGCCTAAGACCTAAGAGCGTGTATATTGTTTTAGATACACATTGATTACACATTAATCTTGTAGTTGACCATAAATTTTTGTTGCTTTTTGCCTAGTTTTACATTGTGCAACAAATTTTATTATTTTTGTATACAATTTAATAATCACCTCATTGGCTGATAGCATGAAGGTGTTATTGCCCAGGCCACGACTTAAATCTTGGGGTTGGAAACCATGTTTAATGCACTCCATGTCTGTTGCCAAGTAGTGTAAGTCTTTGGAATGGAAACCCTGTTTAATGCACCATGGAAACCGTCTTTAATGCACTACCTGACCTTATGCAATTCACCGCCTTTTGGGGCTCCCACGGGGTTTTCACTTAGTGAAACTGTGTCATAACCCCTTCGTTCATGGGATATTAAAAAATACCCCTAATTTCACTAGATATTGAAAATTACTTACAAAAATCCTTTTGTTAAGCCCTCCTCCCAATACATATTTCCAATTAAAAAACCCCTATTTTTACAATATATTCCTTATTTTTATTAAAAACCCCTTTTTATACCCTCAATACCTATAAATCCCCCATACCCTATTCCTCTCCCCCCAATACCTACAATATATTGACCTTATTTTTCACAATTAAAAACCACCAAATATGAATGAACGGGATATGATATTGCTAAACAAAGTGAATTCCCCGTGGGGCTCTATGGCCAAGTAGATTGGATAATTAAATGCAATTCACAAGCTTCTTAAGCCCCGATTCACAACTTTCTCTAGCCTACTTTGCTTCATGCAAAGATTGCCTTCTGTTTCCATATTACACAACTCATTTCTCTCATTTCTCAGACTTTTTATATTTCTAGAGGAATTTCTACTGAAGCAGTAGCGTCTAAGATTCACAACCTTCTCTAGCCTTCTTTGCTTCATGCGAAGATTGCCTTCTGCCTCCATATTACACAACTCATTTCTCTCATTTCTCAGACTTTTTATATTTCTGGAACAATTTCTACTGAAGCCGTAGCGTCTAAGATTTTAGAGCAGCAACATCTATCTCACCTTATTGCTATCTGCTACAGAAAACATTGCAACATCTATGTCGCCTTATTGCTATCTGCTACAGAAAACATTGCTTCGCCTTATTGCTATAAGCTACAGAAAACATTGCCACAATAAGTACTCAATTTTAGCAAATTTTATCTTTATCACAGTTTTATCTTGATCAAGTTTAAATGATTTTGTCTGCATAATAGCTTCTTCACAATTTCCGAATGCTATCCTACAAACTCGGCCTACTCTGCCATGAGCCCACCAGGATTAATAATTGCCAGCTGATTTTTTTTAAACATATTTCATTTAGAGTATACACGGAAATGAATTCTTTATTTACTCATGTATGTACACAAATGATTAAACATTTATATTTTAAACAATATCGTGTGTATACAATTCATGAGCTAAGACCTGTTATCGAAACCTTACATGAACTCAAGCATTACAAAAGAAAAACAAGCATATAGTGTCAAGTTGACAATTATACAATGGAAGAACCAGACGCTTACATAAATGAAGAACTATTGACTAACCTGCATAAAGTTGTAGCGTTCTTTTCCCATGGTCTAACTCTCTGCAAATGTGACATAGGCCAAAAGGGGGTAGTGACCCACGTACACAAATGGCCAACTAGCAGCCAACTTGGGCTAACAGATGCAACAAACAAAAGTACAACAAAAACCTAGCTGGAAGCTCTACTCAGAAATTTGCCTACCAGTATGGATGACAAGGATCATTGCCCTGGATAGTTATGCATGCAATAGGTAGAGAACTTAGGTCATCATGAAGCAGAACCATAAATGAAAGAGAACCAACAATGAGCAGGTCGTGCTCGAGGCTACAGAGTCTGTAATGGTGCACATCGACAGAGCCACTCCTGCAACTTTAGCTTCAACTACAATTGCAACACCCCAAGTCTCAGGCGAAGCTATCTTCAAGCTCACAGAAGAAATCAAGCAACACACAGAACATATTGTCGGCCTTGAAAGGTATCTTACCAAGGCCCTCTTTGTCCTCTTTGTGCTAACAAGTCCCACTGTGTTGAAGCAGTAAGCTAAACTCTAGACCATTTAAACTCTAGACCATTTGCACCTAAAATTCGGTGAGATGTGGAAATTGTTCAAAAAGGTAGTTTTCTAATTGGAATTCCAAGTTTTCAGTGATTGGAATTCCATAATCTAAATGCCCTAAAGGATCTGAATCCATTTTTGCAATAAAAATTGCAATTTTATCATTGAAAATCTTGTTTTCAACAACAAATAGTATTACCAGATTCTAGCCAAACTTGCCTAAAAAAGTGCACATACCTGAAAAAATGCACATAATCTGAGATTAACCAACTCAGTATGTAAACCATAACCCACAATCAAGGAAGAAACCTTACACCTTTTCATAACATACACAACAAAGCCAACTCCGTGTGTGAACCATAACCCACAAGCAATGGAAAAAACCTTACACTGTACACCTTTTCATAACATAAACAACAACAAGGTCTTCTTCATCAGTGTCGACAGCCCCTAAATCTTCTTTCATATTTTCCCTCAATTTGTACACAAATTCATGCTCCTAGCACTTATATTTATATCTATGAACACCCAATACCAAAGTTAGAGCCTTTGGTATTTTGTAAACCAGGGACGAGAACTACTGTACATTTCTTGAATTTTACTCCATGGCTGTAATAATGCAATGCGGTAGCTGGTGCATAGCCTAATCATGGCATACACCACAGCAGAAGATTTCAAGGAAATTTGGTTTTCATTGTTGTGTGAACACAGTCTGGTCAACTATGTGAATGCAATTAACATAGTTTTACCCTTGCAAGAGAAGATAAGAACCTATATCGACACATGGGGTCAGATGGTGAAAGTAAATACTTAACGGGGTGGTATTGAGGAATTTTTTTTGTTTCTTATTAAAACCATATGACTTGTTGCAAGGAACACATGCAGTGTGGGTTTTGTTTGTTATTGAAAGAATCATAATTTGTTTAATCATTTAAAAGAAAATATGTGTCACCGAGTTATAGGAATAGTAGTAGTAAGCTTCGGCAGGGGTCAGCCTTAGTTTGAATGTGAGAACGATCTGTCTAATCGCAAATAGAACTGTCACAGTGATTGCATAAAACATTAAAGGACTGCAACACCTCCCCCAAAGAAAGTAACTTGGGCTTCCATCTGGTGTACTTACTTTACATGTTGCAAACCTGAACAAACACACGTTGAGTTGCTTAACCAACCAGGTTTGCTGCTTACGCTTTTTCCTTCCTTGTTGGGTATGGAATTGCTCTTACAACTCAAAAAGAATCATGTTCGGTCCAGTCTCAATACTTATGTGATATGGACTGTATCCAACTAATAGACTTAACTTGAACCTTTTTATTTTTGGCATATGAGAAATCTCGATACCTGCAATCACTTGAACACGCTGTTGGCAGAAAACACAATAAATCTTAATTACGATTTATTTCCTTTTAATTTCTAATGAATACATAACGGTATAATGCATTGATTAAGTGATTAACTTTTATTGAAGACATATTAATAAGAAAAATTGCAGTTTTAAATGTAATATGAGATAATACATTTAAACGAACTTTTATAATCTTTATACTTTTCCCATGGCATCTTTATACTTTTCCCATGGCATGTTTGCTTATGAGAAATCTTGATCCTTACAGCAATTTGTTGGCAAAAAACACAATAATTCTAGTGCACGCACATGTAAAGGTTAGAAGAGCTGAAATAGATATGAGATCTTATTTTTTATTTTTAAAATTTTGACAAATATATGTCTTTTTATAATTCTCACAAATTTGAAAATTTATTAAGAGGGATGTTAGAAGTTCCAGGTCTACCATGGATAGTTCTTCTTGTAGTATGGATTTCTCCTCTACTACATGCAAAAGCACCTACCCTAGATCAACCGGATCATAGGGTAGAGTTCATGGTGCGAAGGATCTCTCAACTTTGTCTTGCAATAACAAATAGCAACAATAACAATATATATATATTATCTAACTAATAAAAAAACCATAACATGCATACCTTTCAGTAATGTGGGCTATTGCAGTGGTTTGAGGAAAGGGTCCACCGACTCCATGGTTTGGTTCTCAAGTCGTATCCACTAATGGTTGTTAAAATAGGGGGAATGGATCCAAGTGTGTATGGAGCAAGCTCAACATACAACCTAGGAATGATATGGCAAAAAATGGAAATAATGGTGAAAGGTGCAGGAACCTAATGAATGAATGACAAAAAGTTCAAAAATGTTTTTGGTGAGACTTTCACAATGTATTTATAGGATGATCGAAGGTTTTTTTTGACTCATGGTAATAACCCATGGAATTTTATTGTGCATGGTATTTGTCCATGGTTTTTGACCCATTCTCCTTTTAGGGTTTTTTTATCATTTTTGGAGAGAGTGGGTATAAGTCACAATAAATGATTAACTTGCCTTCATTTATGGGGGAAGGAATAATAATGTTTTGGACCATATTTGATGGAATTTTAGTTGTGAAGGTCAAAATGGAAGAAATGATGGTGGGATAATGATGCATAATCATGGTTTAGACCATAGAGAGCTAGGTGAACAATTTTTGGTGTTACACTTCTAAAGAAGCACGTGTCTTCCTCCTTAATCTATTGTTTCCCCTTCTTGTCCATAATTGAGATATTCCCTACCATATTACCTTCAAGTTCTTTTTGTGTTCTCAGAGACAGTAGGCCCCATTCACCCAAGGTCAAGCTCGCCTGCTCCAAGTTCAATCCCACCTGCTACTTCATTGCTCAAGTCTCGAGACTCAAACTCTTCACTCAAGATCAAGACTTTCCATAGGGTTGTAACAAGCATCTTTTATGGTCGTCCTCAAGAGAATTGTTGAACAAAGATATTGCTCCCCTTAGTTTGAAGATGGATGCTTGGTATGGAGTGGTAACGAGTTGGAGAACATGAGGGCGGATTAGGCCTACTAGTTTGAGAATCTAAAGTAAAACCAAAACTACTCCTCTTCATGGTTTGTCTCTCTCCATCACTAAACCTCAAAATTTAATTCATATGATTATAGTCTAAGTGGTCATGGGAGTTCACATCATTTGGAGTAATGAGGTAGTATCTATGTTTCTACAACGAGCCTCTTCTATCTTCCATAACCATCATCCACCACAGGTTGTATTCAAAGCAAATAATAGAGAGTGCGTCTAAGGATGCCTCCTCTCTCCATGTGTTCATAATGTTGACTTGCATCATATTAGATATGCCCCCTAGCACCCCATCTAGATGATGAAGATTCATATTACTAGCAACAACCACATTAATAATAATGTGTCCGGCATACGTCGATAGGCATATGTTTGGGACATTCTACTTTAGAAAACATTATCAATGTTCCAAATATACACCTATCGACATATACGAGACACATCATTATTAATGTGGTTGTTGCTAGTTACTAGTTGGAGCATAGGAATAGGATCAAAATAATATATGATTAAATACCATTTATTTACATTAAAGTATTCATAGTATAAAATTTATTCATGTTATTTTAATATTTTTGATAAAAAGTCATAATAAATAATACACATATATATGGTAATGCCAAATTGAATACTCTTTAATAATGTTGGTTAACTATTATTTGCTATGTTTGACTATGATTAAGAAAGTTAAACCTTGGATAACCATAGTTGACTATGGTTTATGGAGGTTGACTATGTTTACCATGGTTGACTATGTTTAACCATAGGTAACCATGGTTGACTATTTTTTACCCTTAGTTGACTTTAGTTAACAATGTTTAAATTTGGTTACCCATGGTTGACTTTAGTGAACCATAATTGATTATGATTGACATTGGTTAGCTAAGGTTAAGTATGTTTGACCATTGTTGATGGTTGTTGAATGTTGGTTGATAATGTTTGACCATAGTTAACCATGGATGACTATGTTTGACATTGGTTAATCATGGATGCATTTATTGAAAAATGGTTGATTATGTTTAACTCAGGTTGACCATGTTTAGTTGTCTTTGACTATAGTCGATGATGGGCATCCATGTGATGGGCATCCACGTTTAGTTGTCTTTGACTATAGTCAAATGATGGTTAAATAAATTTTACTATATTTTACTATGGTTTATTATTGTTTGACCATGGTTGACTTCGATGAGCCATGATTGAATTTAGCTAACCATGGTTGAATATGTTTCACTATATTTAATCATTGTTGACTATTGTTTGAAATATGGTTGAATTTACTTAACCATGGCTGACTTTATTGAACCATTTTTAACTTTAGTTAACCATGGTTGACTTTAGTGAACCATAGTTAACTATACTTGGCATTGGTTACCTAAGGTTAAGTATGTTTGACCATTTTGAAAATAGTTAATTATGGGTGTAATGATGGTCAGCATGGTCGAATATTGTTTAAACATGTAGTTGACTTTAATGAACCATGATTTACTTTGGTTAACCATGTTTGACTTTAGTTACTCATTATTTACTTTTGGTGAAACATACTTGACTATGGTTGACTTTGGTTGAGTGAGGTTGACCATGGACAATTATTATTCACCAAGTTTAACCAGGGTTGACTATGGTTGATTCTAGTTTGAAAGTGGTTGACTATGGTTGACCATGGCTCATTGTGTTTGCCTATGGTTGAAAACAATTAACTACGATACAATATGATGAATAATGGATAACCATGATTTGTCATGTGTGCCAATGTTTGTATTTCAATAACCATATTTGATTATGGTTGAATATTGTTTATTATGTTTTACCATGGTTGGGAAAGTTAAACCTTGGGTAACCATAATTGACTATATTTTAACTATGGTTGATGAAGGTTGACTATGTTTAACCATAGGTAATCATGGTTGATGATTATTTGAAAATGGTTAACTTTAGTTAACCATGTTTGACTTTGGTTAACCATGGATGGATTCAGTTAAAAATGGTTGACTTTAATGAACTATAATTGATTATGGTAACCATGGTTGACTTTAGTAAACCTTAATTGGATTTGCTTGACATTGGTTAGTTAAGATTAAGTCATGGTTGATTATTATTTGACCATGGTTGAATTTAATGAACCATCGTTGACTTTAATGAATCATGTTTGATTTTAGTTAGCCATGGTTGACTATCATTGACATCGGTTAGGTAAGGTTAAGTATGTTTGACCACCATTGAAAATAGTTAATGATGGGTGTCAAATGATGGTCACCATGATGAGTATTATTTGACAATGTAGTTAGCTTTCATGAACCATGATTGACTTTGGTTAACCATGTTTGAATTCAATAATCCATTATTGACTTTTAATGAAACATGCTTGACTATGGTTGGATTTGGTTAAGTGACGCTGATCATAAACAATTATTAATGACCAAGTTTGACCAGGGTTAACCATGTTTGATAATCATTGATCCTAGTTTATAAGTGGTTGAACATGGTTTGTTGTGATTGACTATGGTTAACTATGTTTGACTTTGGTTAAACATGGTTGAATTTGGTTAACTATGGTTGACTTTAATAAACCATATTGGATTATCGTTAACCAAGGTTAACTTTAGTGAACAATAGTTTTCTATGGTTGACATTGGTTAGTTAAGGTTAAGTCATGGCTAACTATTATTTGACCATGATTGACTTTAGTGAACCATCTTTGACTTTGGTTACCATGCTTGACTTTAGTTTGACCATAGTTATCCAAGATTGAGTTTAGTGAACCATGTTTCACTTTAGTTAACCATGGTTGAATTTATTTACCATGGGTGACTATATTTACCATGTTTGACTAAGTTTAACCATAGTTAACCATGGATGAGTATAGTTAACAATCCGTAGATAATATTTTACGCAAATTATGTCACGTTAGGGTTATGATGAATTGTCACATTCTTCAATGGTTATGTTGGATTGTGCTGCTCATCAATAGTTACATGGCATTGTGACACATAGAGGTTATAATATGTGTATATCTATTTTGATGTTCATCTTGGTTAATAGTTGACATGTTATGCTACTTAATGGTTTTGTCACAATGTGATGGTAATGAAGAATTATGTCATAATTCACATTGCATAATTAATCCTTAATGTCACATTGCAACATTAAGGGTTATGTAGTATGGCAACATTTTGTAAGGGTTTTATTATGTGTGGAAATCCTCCATGGTTATGTCACATTGTGACCTTTATCTTCTCTTAGTTATGTGGAATTGCTACATTCCTCAATGGGTATGTATTATTACAACATTCATTGAGGGTTGTGTCGCATTAAGATATAATTTGGTTATATCTATTGTGATGTTCATATTTGTTGACTAATTATGTACATAATAGTAGTCCATGTAGACATGATTTGACCACTGTTGAATCTTGGTCGCCATTATGATCATAGTTTAAAGATGCTTGACTATGGGTGACCATTTTAAAATATTAACCAAAAAGTAATACATGTAATATTTGTCATGAGTACATCAACACAATGTATAAATAAAATTTAAGAAAACTATGTCACATTATGGTGTTCATAAAGGGTTATACTACATTATGACCTGTCCTAAATTCTTATGTCACATCAACGTTAATGCAGAGTTATCTCACATTACTACATTATTTAATGGTTATGTCACAATATGATGTTAATTAGGGTTAGATGGATTGTTACATTCTTCAATGGATATGTTGGATTGTGTTGCATAACAATAATTACATGGTATTGTGACACATAGAGGTTTATAATATGTGTATCTATTTTGATGTTCATCTTGATTAACAATTGACATGCTATACTCCTTAATGGTTTTGTCACAATGCGACATTAATGAAGAATTATGCCATATTTCACATTGCATCAATAAGCCTTGATATCACATTGTCACATTAAGGGTTATGTAGTATTGCAACATTTAGTAATGGTTTTGTTGTGTGTGGAAATTGTCACTTATGTGGAATTGCTACATTCCTCAATGGTTATGTTTTATTACAACATTCATTGAGGGTTGTGTCGTATTAAGATATAATGTGGTTATATCTATTGTGATGTCCATGTTTGTTGACTTATCATGTACATCATAGTAGTCCATGTAGACATGATTTGACCTCGGTTGACTATTCTCATCATTATGAACATAGTTTAAACATGCTTGACTATGGGTGACCATTTAATGGTTATGTCACAATATGATGTTAATTAGGGTTAGATGGATTGTTACATTCTTCAATGGTTATGTTGGATTGTGTTGATCATCAATAATTACATGGTATTGTGACACATAGAGGTTTATAATATGTGTACACCTATTTTGATAGTTCATCTTGATTAACAGTTGACATGTTATACTCCTTAATGGTTTTGTCACAATGCGATGTTAATGGAAAATTATGTCACACTGCTACATTAATGAAGAATTATTTCACATTCTACATTGCATCACTAAGCCTTAATATCACATTGTCAGATTAAGGGTTATGTAGTATTGCAACATTTCAGTAATGTTTTTGCTATGTGTGGCAATTGTCACTTATGTGGAATTGCTATATTCCTCAATGGTTATGTTTTATTACAACTTTCATTGAGGTTTGTCTTGCATTAAGATATAATGCGGCTATATCTATTGTGATGTCCATATTTGTTGAATTAGCATGTGCATGATAGTAGTCCATGTAGACATGATTTGGCCATGGTTGAATATTGCTAACCATTATGAGCATAGTTTAAACATGCTTGACTATGGGTGATTATTATCCAATATTAACCAAAAAGTGATTTTTTCATGATTTTATTATTACAAAGTGTAAATAAGATTTAAGTAAACAATGTCACTCTATGATGTTCAACAAGGGTTATGCTACATCATGACATTTCTAAATGCTTATGTCACATTATGAAGTTGACATTTCTAAATGCTTTTGTCACATTACAACATTAATGAAGAATAATCTCACATTGTTACATTCTTTAATGGTTGTCACAATACGATGTTAATTAGGGATATGATGGATTGTCACATTCTTCAATGGTTATGTTGGAATGTGCTGCCAATCAATAATTACATGGCATTGTAACACATATAAGTTTACAATGTGTATATCTATTTTGATGTTTATCTTGGTTACTAGTTGACATGTTGTACTCCTTAATGTTTTTGTCACAATGTAGCTTTAATGAAGAATTATGTCACATTGCGGCAATAATGAATTGAATTATGTCAGATTTCACATTGCATTATTAAGCCTTTATGTCACATTGCATCATTAAGGGTTATGTTGTATTCCAACATTTTGTCATGGTTTTGTTGTCTGTGGCAATCCTCCATGGTTATGTCATATTGCGACATTTATCTTCTCTTAGTTATGTGGAATTGCTACTTTTCTCAATGGTTATGTATTATTATAACATTCTTGAGGGTTGTGTCACTTTAAGATATAACGTGGTTATATCTATAGTGATGTTCATCTTTGTTGACTTATTTACAACATTCATTGAGTTATATATATATATATATATATATATATATATATATATATGTTTATCTTTGTACATGATTTGACAATGATTCAATGCAAAGAATTCAATACCAACCATTACCATATGAATGCAATCAAATACTAATTTACTAAATTCAAAAAGATATTCAATCCATCTCCAATAAAAAGTAAAAATTTGGTGAAATACCAACCATTACCATATGAATGTATACAAAATTAAATACTAATTCACTAATTTCAAAAGGATATTCAATCCATCTCCAATAAAAGTAAATATTTGGTGAAAGAGGCCCTACTTGCATTGCAAGGAATGCTAAGCATGACCTTCCAATTCAACCACATAATTAAAAGACTCTACACAAAACACATACGTGAAATTCATCTTTGTTGACTTATTTACAACATGCATTGACGGTTGTGTCACATTAAGATATAATATGGTTATATCTATTGTGTTGTTAATCTTTGTTAACTTATTATGTACATGATAGTAATCAATGTAGACATGATTGCTCACCATTATGGGCATAGTTTAAACATGCGTGACGGCCATTTTTCAATATTAACCAAAAAAGTGATATACGAAATATTTATCATGAGTACATTAACATATGTGTAAATAATTTTTTTTCATTTATGACATTCCTAAATGCTTATGTCACATTAAAACGTTAATGAAGAATTCACTTCCATTGCATTACTATATATATATCAACATCACAATGATTCAGTGCAAAGAATTCACTTCCAAAACATTACCATATGAATCTATACAAAATTAGATACTAATTTGCTAATTTCAAAGAGATATTAAATCCATCTCCATGTAAATAAATATTTGGTGAAAGAGGCCTTCATTACATTGCAAGGAAAGCTAAGTATTAGCTTCTAGCTCAACTACAAAATTAAAAGACTTAAACACAAAAAAAAAATACCATAAATTTTAAATTTCATATTAAATTACACTTTTATTTGAAAAAAATTCATTATTATTTTATTTATATATTTAAAATTTATAATATAAAAATATCTTAAATTTTTATTATTTTTATTTATATATTTAAAATTTACAATATAAAAATATCTTAAATTTTTATTATTTTTTAAAATTATATAAAAAAATGTGGATTATTTTCAATTGTATAAAAGAATGTGGATTATTTTAATTTAAAATAAAGACAAAGTTGAAATCTCTTTAAAATTAATTACTTTACTTATAAATTTGAAAACAATTACTTTGAAACATCCATCTATCATATGTCTTCAAATAATTATTTTAAGATATTTGAATTTAATATGTCATGAAGATGAATATAAGTGAGTATTTAAGATATTTGAATTCAATATGTCATGAAAATGAATATAAGTGAGTATGACTTTGAAACATCCATTCATCATATATTTTAAGATATTTGAATTCAATATATTATCAAGATGAATATAAGTAAGTATTTAAGATATTTGAATTCAATATGTTATTAAGATTCAGGAAGTGTTCTAGGGCGTATAGCTCTTTTGGTGGAAAGGGAAACATCAATAAATAAGGAGATCGATCATATCATGCTCTGCTCTGCCATGCAATTCCCTCTGCTCGGGTTGATAGCGATGTCCCTAGCTTAAGCGCTTCATTCAGTAAGTGTTCTGGGGCATATCTATCTTAAGGTAGATAAGGTAGACGGGGAGTAACCACATCCATAAGTAAGGGGGGTAGGTTGTTGTTTCATGCCAGCTATGCCATACTATTTCCTATGCTCGGGCCTATAGCCCGTACTTGTCTAAGTGCTTCATTAAGTTTGTGGTCTATAGCCAAATAGCAGGTCTAGTTCTGAAGGTGGATATGTGTTGGAGAATAAGGATGAAGGAGTGGTCATGCCTGCCATTAATGCTATGCCATTCTGCCCGGAGACTATAAGAGTTGATAGCAATATCTGCTAAGCGCTTAATTCCTCTGATATTGGGTAGTTCGTAAACACTTAAGTAAAGAAAGAGATAAGGGTAAGAAGTCAGTGAATGCAGTTCTATATAAAGGGCCCCTGGATAGATAGCCTCTACTCTAGCCACATCGGTTGAGGTCGGGGAGAACCTGCATTCAATTGGCACAAAAACGTGCTTGTAGTGCTACTTTCATTTTGGCGCAGGGTGAGGATCACAGAAAGAGTATGAATATAAGTGATATTGTAATTTAAAAAATAATTAAAAATTTAAATTTATAGTTTTTTAATTTTATAAATAATTTATTTTGAGCTATGATAATTTTAATTTTTAAAATAAAAATAAAAATATCTTTTAAAAATCAGTAATTGTAACTAATATATTCATAAAAAACAATTTTTATTTAAATATTTTTATGACTTTTTTTCACAATTATTTTTAATATTTTAAAACTTTTCTCAAAATTGCTTGAAAGTCCTGAAAATTGGATAAATAAGGTTTAGGGCACTTTTGAACTAAAAATAATCCCACAATGGTCTATGCATTCATGGTTCAGTAGTGAAGTCCGTGGTGTGTCAAGCCCCCACTCGGCGAATGGAACCTAAGTATTGATAGTATTAAAACTATTTATACTTGATGCATCCTTGGTGCCTTACCCCTCAGTCCTTATAGTGTTGATGACAGATCTGGAATATGTTCTGACTGAGTTTTTTGCATAATAATAAAGAAAGACACGTCATTACAATCTTTGTTGAATCAATCAAGATTAGTTATTAAAATTTTTGAATATGCCTGTTATTCAAAATCTTCTCTCACATACTAATAATAACTGATGTAGCATTATAATTCAACAGTGTTAAGTTACAAAAATTTGAATTGGCCATCATTCAAAAGCTTGTAGGCGCTTTGTCTGCAATGCAACATAAATATTATGGTTGTTAAGTAGTTGCAATGTAGCTTTACATTATGTTTTCTTTGCCTACTCAGACCTTATTATTCTCTTTTTTAATATGTACTTTGTCTACAATGCAATATGAATATTATGGTTGTTAAATAGTTGCAATGTAGCTTTACATTATGTCTTCTTTGCCTATTGAGACTTTATTATTCTCTTCTTTAATATGTGATGTGTGTTTGTCTTCTAGCACCTTGGATGTGATTTTTTTTATTTAGTTTAAATCTTGTTTTTGTGATACTTGGAGTCCATTTTGATTATTATTAGTATTTTTTTTACATACCTTGATTTTGCCTAACATAAGTGTTAACATTCTTTAATGAAAATAAAACTACATTCATGTATTCCAAGCATCTTAAACTTAAATTTTGATAATATAAAAATACTGAAAAAAGACGGACCAAGAGAGACTGGTAAAGGTAGGCGACAAATACACTACATGCTATAGAGCATTAAACGCGACGGCGGTCGCACAGTGCGACCGCCGTTGCATTTAATGCTCTATAGCAAGAAATATATTTTTCGCCGTAAAGGTACCTTAATGAAAGAGTCTAACGGTGCAAGAAATATATTTTTCGTCGTAAAGGTACCTTAATGAAAGAGTCTAACGGTGCAACAAATTTGCTCGTCGACAATCGTCGCGCGGCCCTCCGGCCACCGGCCCGCCTTTCTCCCACCGGAGATCGCCCCCTGTTCACCGACCAAATCTGTCGTCTGCTCCGTTCCCGTTAACACTTAGTCGTTAGCCTTCGTCCGTCACTGTCTCCCTCCTCCACGTTGTCCCGCTCCATGCATTTAGGTCGTCACTTACTCTCTTCGTCTCAGGCCTACCGCGCACGGGCATCATCACTCTACTCCCATTCCCGACTCTCATTCCTTTGTATGCCACCCATGTTGTTCCATTGAGTTCCCCCCTTCCCACTTCTCAGCAATGATTGCTCTGCCCAGCTCATAAATCGCTACAGTGCCCTGCCCAACTCATAAATCAATGCAGTGCTCAATTCCCTCGTCTGTTGTTCCATTCCACACGAAAAATTCCATTACTCGTTAGTTGCTCAGGATTAGTCTACCCGGTACAGGAGACGGGTCGTTCAAGTCATCGTGAGTTCGAGTCCGTTGCAGCAAGATCGTGGAGTGGAGGGAGCCGTCGTGAGTTCGAGTCCATGGCAGCAGGATCGTTTAATATTCCTCAAGGTTTTTCTCCGTTCTCACCTTGTTCTATGTATTTTCCAAGCTTACCTTGCTTCTCTTGCTTTCTACATTTGCATTTGGTCGGTGAACGGGGGGTCAGTCTCCGGTGGGAGAAAGGCGGGCCGGTGGGAAGGCCAACGCAATGATTGTCGACGGTAAAATTTATTGCGCCCGTTAGGAGGGAGTTTTGCTCTACAGCTAGCTCACTCCGGTTTTAATTATTTTCTAATTACTTTAGAAAACGTGCCACCCTTCATGCACCCTAGGGTACTCCACCTTGGGGATTTATTTGGATATTATTTTTTACACATGGATCTATATTCTTTTGCATGTGGTATAAGGCCATTTACTCTTAAGGAAGGTTATAGTAACAATATTTTTACATTGCTGGCATGCCTATTTGTGAGATCCATCTTTAATGAAAGTTGTTAGTGCATTAGAGAGAGTGCCATACCTAACTTTTAGATTTTGGGTATATAGTTGGTATTTATTTGGACTTTTCTATACCCCTATTTTTTTAAGGATATCTATGTATCACCCACATGTCTTTTATTTACCAAAAGACCTCCTAGGCAGCTATTTATGTACCTGTTATATCAACTATCATTCTCCTTTGAATTATATTCGTAACATACCCATCAACGGTTGTTAGGATAATAGTTCCAATATGTTGAAGAAGTTGCTTACTTCTTATCCAATCAGTTAGGCATCTGTATCAGTTGTCAGGATAATAGTTCCAATATGTTGAAGAAGTTGCTTACTTCTTATCCAATCAGTTAGGCATTTGTATTCATATTTAGGCAGTGGATGTGATAAAGGAAGACAATAAACAAGAATTTACAGTGATCAATAAGCAGTCTTTTCCTTACTTTTCCATCACTTGCTTTGCACTTTAAAGTGGTCTTAATTAATGAACTCTTGTAGTGTTATGATCTTATTAAATGCATAATGATCTCAGCCTGACACCACATTTTGGGCCCCATTTTACGAGGTTGAGGTCATCTGTACCAACCAATCCCATTCAAAAAAATAGTTAATAATATAATATATAAATTACAAATTATAGTCTTGACTTTAGAAATACAAAAAAATTACTTCCACCGACATGAATAATACCACCTTCGCTAAAACGGCTTGATAAATACACCCACCAACAATCTTACACACTTAGATAACATTTTTGGTAGGAAATGGCCATTTTTAATTTCTTGTAGCAAATTAACTTTGTAAATCTTCTAAAAGCATGGTTGGGACAATCAAAATCTAATGGGTAAAATGAATTTATTTTAAAAACATGTTCATATGGGACGTATCCCTTGGAATCTAGTTTACATACCAAATTGAATCACTTCATTTAGATGTTAGATAAAAAAGTTATGCTCAATTTAGTATCGGTTTGTCATTAAATCAACACTGGCAATTCTACATCTTAGACTATTTGCTGGCATATTTCACATATCTAACCATCACATATTCAAAACATGTTTCTAGTGTATATAGGAATTGGATTCTAGTTTAAGACACAATTTGAATCACTTCACTTGGATGTCAAGTGAAAAAATAATGCCTAATTTAGTGACTACATGTCTTAAAACTGGCAAAAAGAAAACTCTGAACTCTGCCTCCTTGACTGTTAATTAGATGTTTGAAATAGAAAATCAAATTTTTTTAAAACATGTTTCTATTGAAGATATATAATGGAATATAATTACATATCCAAGTATAATCACATCAATCTAATGATAAACAAAAACTTTATACTCAAAATTGTGATTGTTAGTCTAGGTAAAAATTCATAAACAACTCTACCAATCAAGATGTTCCTCAACATATTTGACACATCATTTAAACTCAATTAAAAACCTTAGTTATAATAAATATAGGTAGAAATTCATAAACAACTCCATCAATGACGATGTTCCTCAACATATTTGACACATCATTTAAACTCATTAAAAAACCTTGCGTATAATAAATATATCCATATGAATCCACTTAAAATTGGTTGTGTAATCACTCAAATAGGACGTCAAAAAAATAAGTTATCAAAAGAATATTGTCGGGTAGTCCCGCTGGTAAGCACTCCTCAACAGGTAAAAATAATGGATTTTTCTTTGATTATTTTTCCTTGGATCTGTTTTATTTGCATTGTTTGTATTCTTTTTTGTAGTTCTTGGAAGAAGGAAGACTGATCACCTTTCTTTTTTTCATCATCTCATGTTTTATTTTAAGCAAATGCTTAGTTTTAATTTGCAAGCTTTGAAAGAAAATCAAATCTATGGATGAATGATTTTCAAAATAAAATATCAAAAATATATGAACAAGTATGCGGCATCCAAAACAAGAAAATGCAACATCATATAATGTTGAATTCATGAATAATCTCAAGATCCTTGGAGCTCACTACAAGAACATTTCAACATTTCAATTGTTGACCAACAATACCAATTGTTTTTTCCAAAATGGATCAAGATTAAGGTGAACAAATAAATGCTCTGAAGACCAGTATCAAAGAAAAGTCAAGTTTCATACCATGCCAATTTATTGTTACAAATGAATCCTTCTTGGGATATCCACTATTTATCCTTTTTTTCCAAAAGGAAAAAAATCGTAAATAACTTTATTTACATTCAGCAGATGGTACAAAAGTCCATTAATCACATAGAAACCCAACCTTGTAGCCGGTAAATACATTCAAAATAAAACCCCATAAGGAGCTCAAAAAAGCAAGAATTATGTTCCAAGGCATTTACAGCCATAGCAAAAGACAGTTTTAAAACTACACACATACAGCTCACAAACTGCTCACATAATATGTTCCAAGGCAATTACAGCCATATCAAAAAAACAGTTTTACCGAAACTGCTCACAAAAACATTATCAATCTTAACAACAAAAAAACATTATCAGAACTGATATCTGTGCCTGTTCATCCAAAATGAGGGGAAAAAACAAAAACTGTTTCCATCAATAAACCCAGGTTCTGTTCCCCATATCCCAAAAGCCTCTTTAGAAAACTTGATAGGTTTCCACTGCTTCATCTTCGCGAAATTCCTTAATGGACCAATATCCTTCCTCCAGCTTTAGCCAAAGCATCTGTAGAAAAATTTCTTTCTTGATAGATATATTTGAAAGACACATAATCGAAACCATTAGTAATCCTATTAACATCCTGAAGAATCATGGCTAATTCTAAATTCATTAATCGGTACTTACCAGATACCCAGTTAATTACTAACTGAGAATCACTGAAAATCTGAATTTTATCCAAAGAGTTCCTTCGAGCCAGAAAGAGAAGCAGCTTGAGGGCACATAATTCTGCAAAATTATTAATACCCTGTCCTAAACCAGCTTTAAAAGAGAAGAAGTGTACATCTGATAAAAACGGCATACCTCCAGCTCCATAGATTTTTGGATCCCCTGCTGCAGAAGCATAAAAAAAAACCCATGCAAAGGTTTTATCAATAACTTCCACAAAGATAGTTCTTATCAAAACCACAGAGCTCTTCTGTGGAATATTCTTCATCATTCCCAAACTGAAACTAGATACCTCTGCAGGTGTTAGAATAAGATCCTCAAAACAAGACAAGTTTCTGGCCTTCCTGATGAACCATGAAACAATGATTGGTAAAGGTTTAATATTTGCCACCTCCAAATTTAAACACCAAGTTTTGAAACAAGCTGGCACAGTTTCTCCACTCCAAATATTTTTGAGTTTCAACTTGTCCTCAATAATTAACCAAACAGCCTGAGTAAAAGGGCAATCCACTCCAATATGAAAATTGGATTCATAATCCATTTTACACAAGTAACACCTACCAGGGCCTTCTCTACCTTTCATGATAAGAACATCCTAGGTCAAAGATTTACCTGAAAGGAGAAACCAATAAAAAAGTTTTGTTTTGAGAGGACATTTCATCTTCCATAAGACTTTTCACCACCAGAGATGATCCACATCCCTGTTCATAAGCTGAGCATAACCTTCTTTAGGTGAATACTAGCCAGATTTAGATAAGTTCCAAACTAGAGTATCATCATCATTTGAAATCCTTACATGACTAGATCTAAGACTGGCTACATAACCATTCCACACCTCAATCTCTTGAGGATCAATAAAACCAATGGAATCTACAGTAAACCATTGTTGAGCCAACAATGCTGACATACCAAGAAGTTCAATATCAGATACAAAATAAAAACCAGCCAAATGTAATTTTTCAATCATGGAAGAAGGTAAAGCATGTCTCCATTTACATCCTAGCCAAGGATCTAAACCAATACGAACAACAGTACCATTACCAATCTTCCATACCAAAAAATCACCAATAATATCAAAAGCCCAAAGAACAGCTTTCCAGCAAATTGATATATTCATTTTCTTTTTGACAGAAGATCTAATCCAATCCGTAATATTCAATGGATGAATATATTTCTGAACAACAATCTTAACCCATAACCTCGAACCATGAATAATATTCCAAACATTTTTAGCAGCAAGAGCTTTAGCAAAAACCACAGGAATTTTCAGTTCCCATCCACCCAAAGACTTAGGATTAACCAAAATCTTCCAGGATGTCCAAGGTAAACCATGAGAATTCTGTTTACCAGACCAAAGAAATTTGTAACAAAGCTTTCTGATTTTTTCAATAATCCCCATCGGTATCCAAAAGTGCATCCAATAGACCGGAATGGCCTCTAATACTGCTTTAATCAGTATCAACTTTCCCCTCTTGGATAACCAACGAAAGCTCCAATTGTTAATCGTTTTCTCTACCTTAATAATCAACCAATCCCAGTGCTTTAAAAGATATCTGCAAGGTTTGAGATAAAACCCAAGGTATTTCATACCATTTTCAATTCTGTCAACTGGAAATGTAAAAATATTCTGTAAAGTAATAACCTCAGTTTCTTCCAGACAAGAAAAAAATAAAGAACATTTATCATCATTTATTTTCATCCCAGATGCCTTACAGAAGATCATTAAAATCTCATATAAAGTAGAAAGAGATTGTTCAGAACCATCATTGACCATAACAATATCATCCACAAAAAGAACATGAGTTAAGACTATATCATTACCAAAAGATAAACCATGATATGTCACACAGTCTTTGGCAAACAGAATAGCCCTTCCTAGACCTTCAACCACAATAAGAAATAGCAAAGGTGCTAAAGGGCAGCCTTGTCTAAGACCCCTACCAGATTTAAAGAAAGATGTAGCTACTCCATTTATAAGCAGGGAGAAAGATACATAGGAGAGACTACTCATGACCCAAGAAATGAATTTCCCATCAAAACCCATTTTTGAAAGTATGAGCCGAAGATAGGTCCAGCTAACACGATCATAAGCTTTAGATAAAACATTTTTTATCATTATAGCCTTTAAGCATTTACAATGCATAGAATGCATACCTTCCTGTATGACCCCAATTGCATCATGAATTTGCCTGCCTGGAAAAAACCCAAACTGTTCACCAGATATACATCTACCTAAGACATTTTTTATCCGAATGGAAATAATCTTTCCCATAATTTTGTAAACAAAATTACACAAAGAGATAGGCCGAAAGTCCTCAAAAGATAAGGGATGATCAATCTTAGGGATAAGAGCAAGAAAGGTTGAGTTGAAAACCGCAGGAATTTTACCACTTATCCGGGAATGCTCAATAACTCTCAGAAGGTCCTCACCCAGAACATCAAAAAGACATCTGTAAACCTCTGCAAGAATACCATCAGGTACCGGGCTCTTGTCATTTTTGCTAATGGAAAGGATATGCTTAATTTCTTGCAATGTGACAGGCTTCAAAAGCTCACAATTATCTTCCTCAAAAACATATGAGGGAAAAAAACCTGCACTGTGCACAATCTCAGGAAGATGAAGATCAACTTATTCCTTAAACAGAGACTCAAAATGATGAATCCCAGCCTCGGCAATAGTCTCAGAACCTTCAACAAGATTGCCAAAATCATCATTAATTTTCCAAATAGTATTAAGATTCTTCCTATGAGCAGCAAATTTATGGAAAAAAGGGGTATTGTCATCTCCACAAATCATCCATAAAGCCCTACTTTTTTGTCGAGCCTCCTTTTCCCGATCACCTAAAATAGTTCTCTTACGAGATTCAAGCTCAATCAAAGATAATTTATCCTCCTCCGATATAAAACCAATAACCACCCTATCAAAATACCTCTTCATGTCCCTTTTAATGTCCACTAAATCTTTTATATCCTGAGCTTTTTTCTTTAATGACCACTCTATGGATAATTCTTTTACTCTTTCAAGGTTCACAACAAACTGGGATGCAGGGGATACCTCAGACAGAGCATCATAAACCACCCAAGTGTTTTTTAATAATTCAACCAATTCATTGTTTTATAACCAGCATGCATTAAACTTAAAAGGACAATGAGCCTTAGAAGAACTAGAAGAAATTTGTAAATAAACAGGTTGATGATCAGAATCACCACCACACCGAATCCACTGTTTAAGAAAAAAGCCACTGTCTAGGAAATCGGCCAATAAAAGTAGTCGATCCAACCTTTTACAAATGCTCTCAGGGTCAACTCTACGATTAGACCATGCTGGAATGGAAACCAAAGGGGTAATGTCAACAAGCCCAAGCCCTTCCAAAAGGTTAATAAAGAAATCAGTTAATGCATCCACTCGTGCTTTAACCCCCCAAATTTCAGACAAACCCAAGGAGAAATTTAGATCTCCACCAAAAACCAAATAAGGACATTTGAAACAATCCATATCCGAAAGATTATTCCAGAAAACTTCCCTATCCATATAAGGCCCGTAAATATTTATAAAACATAAATCCAACTGTAACTCAATAGAATGCGGAACAACACAAAGACCAGAGGTCATAGCCCATGCATTCAAAAAAAGGAAATTACGAGTCCTCCACCCCAATAGGAGTCCCCTAGATCTGCCCTTAGCATCCACAGAAACAAACTGCCAACCTATTAACAGTAATTCCATTTCCTTCACCAAAATACAACCATCAAACATAGTTTCTTGCAGAAAAATTACATCTAAACACTGTTCATCAATCAATCTTTTAATAGCTAGCTTTTTAGGTAGACTAGCCAAACCCCTACAATTTAAGGTCATAAGGATCATAAGGGAAACTCAGTGGAGGCAGAAAAAGCTCTAAGTGCCCTGGACCCAAACTTCACATCATGATTAGCATTAACAGGAGCTCCAACCCTACCCTTAACTGGGGGATGTTCCCCAAAGGAACACGATCTGATCCAAACCCTCTGTCAATAATTTTCGAAATAGAACGAAGAAAATAACCCTTACTCACAACAGGGAGAACCTTAGGAGGAGAAACAAACCCAAGATCCCGTAAAGCTTCATTCTGAACAGAGTCATATAAAGAAGCCGACGCAAGTTCCTTATCAATCTTATGCCTCCCTATATCTTCAGATAAAGAGTTAATGCACAAAGGTTTAAGTACAGATACGGAAGGTTGAGAATCTATAACCTTCTCCTCAACATATTTGTGAAAAAGGTTCATATCCTCCGATACAACTTAAAAATCCAAACCCTCCTTAGCTCCCAAATTAGACCCACAATTTTTTACCCGCCAAATCTTATGGACTAAACCAGAAGAAAAATTCTTGTTGAAAGGTGGCGAACAATCATTCATCAAATGACCATATAAATGACATCTATGACACCTAAACGGGACACCCAAATAATCCAAAGGCTGACTGAATTCAGAACTGCCTTTTTTAATAACCAAATCAGCAGGCAACCCATTCTAGAAGTCAATCAATACTAAAACCCGTCCCATACAACAGACCCCAGTTTGCAGGTATGAAAAGTCAGTTTCCAAATGAGTACCCAAAGTATTTCCCACCAGTTTAAAAAAATAAACTGACCAAAATTCAAATGGTAGATTAGGGAGTTTAACCCATATCGGGACTTGATTGTACCTTTCGATTCGGGGGTCAAAAAGAAGCGTCCACCTTTTGATTAAAAGTCCAACTTTATCCCACCGCCAAACTCCAACCAGGACCAGAGCCGCATCTTCCTCAGAGAAGAATTTAAAAGCTATCCAACCTCTCGGGAGAAGGCAAATCGCAAGAGGAAACTTAATGACATCTTTCCATGCCCCCGTAGCCCATCTATTTAAACTATCAGAATTGTATTTTCGGCTTCCGAATCATCCAACTAGGGTCATAGCATTAGTAAGGATGATCTCATTCAAACCCACATCCTCACCCACAGTCATCAAGACTGGCTTAACAAGTTTCTTAATAGACTTGTGAGCCTGCTTCTTTTTTACCCCAGAGTCCGACAGAATAGGCACCAAAATACCAGAGATAGGACCAGATTGATGTTCAAACAAGGAATCCACATGAATGCCCAAACCATGATCCTGAGGACACTGGTTCCCCGAACCATCAACACCCAGACATACCGGGCAGAAGATATTAACCTCAGAAAGCCTATCAGCAACAACCTGCTTTCCAATAGACAACGAATTAGAAACAGGACTCACAGGAATTACTGCATAGCCAGCCTCTGGACGAATGCCAAGACAACCCTTGCAAACCCCCAACTCTTCAGGTAATCCAGAACAAAGTACCCCCGCCTCAGCAAATACCCTTTGTCCATAACCAAAATCATCAACAATTATAGGACTCGGAACCGGCGAGGACTGCCCAGATACAAAACCAAGATCGGCAACAGTTGTATGCCCCGAGGCCGGTAAATATTTTCCATAAGCCCGAGAATTATCCTCAGAACCCAAACCAATGCACCTCCCAAATCTCCGGCATCAGGAATGCTCGCTATCTGATGATCCCGCGCATCAAAATCTAAACAAAGCCTCCTACCAACCAAAGCTCCATCATCCAAACAGGGATGCACAAGGTTAACACCGTCTTCCTCCGCTCGCACCAGTGGAACTCCCATGACCCCCAACTCACTGTTCTCGGGAGAATGAGTCGCGCCAACCCTAAGATCCTCACCTTTACCATCGTTATAGCCATGCATTACACCTGGCGGCGTACGGGCTAATGTCTTCATCGATCTTAACGACATTACATATCACCAAAATACAACGTGTCGGCAGACCAGATTAAGATGCTCAGGTCTCACAGACTAGGCAAGACGAACTCGTAAATGAAAATCACTAGGACGATCAGAAAAGCATCTGATCACTTAAACTTACACGTACTGCAGCTCAACCACACGTCCAAGCGTCCAAGTAGAACAGGTATCGACCACACCATATACTTAATGATCTCTTTAATCAAGAATTACATACGATCTGATAGCAATACGATCTGATTTCTTCAATCAAGAAGTACGTTCTGCATTCAATCTGCAGATACTCCCAGCCACACGTCCAAATGACCACGCACCTACTCATTCACTATGATATGCTCATGTCTTCCTCCTAGTTCAAAAATGCATACTAAAGAGAATGATTTTTTCTTTTGTTTTTGTGGTTAATCTCAAATCCAAATCTTTTACATTACTGTCACATCATACATTCAGTCTGCTCTCCTTCACAATTTTTCATATATTCCTACTCCACCACCCCTAGCCTAAACAATAACATAACTCAACTTTCTTACAAAGATATGTTACCTCACTGTCCTTTCCTTTTCCAATTAAATTTGATGGTAGAAACCTATCTCAGGAACCGTCAGACCTTGGAGTTCCTGAAAACCAGCTTACTAGTGGGAATTCCTAGGGAATGCAAATTTTTGATTGTGCAAACCCCTTTGGGTGCAATTAGACAAGTCTTGTTTGAAAACCATCTTTCTTGTCAGCAAAAATTGTAAATAATGAAAGAGAAATTAAAATTCTATTCGAGTTCCATTCGTCCTTGTGTCAAAAATTTCCAAGCTTTGTTGCTCTATCAAAACATTACCTCATATATCAGTATATCGCTCATTAAGTTGTAAGTTTTCAGATCTCTATTTACAACAAGATACAAGTACCACATGATCCAGGTTCTACTTAGCTCATTTTAGTTCACTGTTGTGGACCAACACAACATTTTAGGCTTGAATTATAGAAGGTGGCTGCTCCAAATATCATGTTACCGATTCCAAGATCCAAGTCTCAAATGATCAAGGTTAAACAATGTTCTTTCTTGCAAGTTTGCAACATTTGACACCAGTGTGGGCCACTCAACTTTCCTGCCTCTCTGGATGCCACATACTTGTTGCAGACTTCATAGACCTCTCGGGTAGGTGCAGGTATGTTTATTTTCTATTCTTTAATCAATAATTCATTAAATGTTAGAATAAGTGTATTTGAAAATTTTTCTATGCCTCTTATGTACTGCTCTCATATGCCCTTCCCTGTTCGTCAATTTTTTTTGGGGATGGAAAAAGCCTTTAGTTGGGGTCCGGGGGTTGTTCATGACTTTTAGAGACATTTCCCATATTTCCTTATTGTGTTTTGGTTCCATATCCCATACTCTTATATCTTGTACTCTCTTGATACCCACACATGAGTGTTGTTGTTTTGATAATCCTGTTCCAGTAATATGAATTGGTTTTCGAATTAACACATCTCCAAATTGGAATCCACCACTTGAAGGATGTTTTACATGACCCAGACAAGATTTGGAACCTATTCAAATGCAACAAAATCAAACTGGGTGCTTAAGTGAAGTGGTTACCATCATTGTTTTTTAGTTATGACCAAAATTCCTATAGCAGTGATGACCGAAATTCCTGTAACAACTATTACTGGAATCTTGTTCCAGTAACCACTCATTGGTTTGCATATTAGAGGGTCTCTAAATTCAAATATTTCAATTGGAGGATGTTCATGACATGGTTCGGTTCCTATTTCATACTCATAAAGCTAAGCAGGTTGCTCGTGGGGAGAAAATCAAAACAAAAGTCGAACACAAAAATTTTAAAACTGGCATTGTTTACACATTGTTTGCATGTAACTGAGGCTAAATTAAAAAAATCCGAGACATGGGTTTTGTGCCCCATATAATCATTTACGTAAGGGTTTTGTACCCCATATTTTAAGATCTACTATTGTGAGAGTCTCAAGTATTTTCTATTTGATCTACCCAATATAATATTGCTCTAATCTACTTTAACATATTCAAGATTTGAGATAAAGGTCAAAATGTTGGATTCACAAATGCACACACTAAGAGGCCACAAATGTATGCATGTTCTGATATTATTAGATATTGTGGATACATCTTCAGTTGGGTGCAAGGGTTTGCAACATAAACAAATGGTCTGCCCATAGAGTGTATATAGTAAAACATGACCAGTTCAATCAAGAGCACAAGTAGTCGGTCCCCTCTATTCAAGTGATTTATAATCGATCTCTTGTAATCCAATCCATCCATCATTTTAGTAAAAGAAAGCACCATCAAACCATGAGTTCCAGATCGGAATAAACAAGATTGAAGGAGTGATTTCATGCATTATATGGCATGACGTCGATAATCCAAGACCAAATAAATGAGACCTGATCCCTGTCAATCGTATTCAATCTAAGAATACCTTCTACACTAATTCATATTGTTATGAGCTAATTCCTGGATGTAACTTATTGTAATAAGATGCATTCTGGTATATTGAGTATGAATATATGTATGGAGTATTGACGACATACCTGAGTCTCCGTTAAATATAGTGGCATGTGAAATCCAGTACAATTTGATGCCAAAATAACATAACATTCTAGAATATTGTGGTCTCAAGGAGGGCACATATTTCATAGAGCATGTCTCTGCAAGTAATTGTAGCCTTGGAGGTTCGAATGGAACGTTTGAAGAAGAGATCATTAAGGAGTGAGATCATAGGTTTGTTGGCTTGGTGGTAGCATTTTATTGGGCCAGATTGTAGAAATTGTGGACCAGGGACAAATACATGTGGTACGAGAACATAGAGAATTTGCAAATAAGGGATTGGATCTGGTTATTGCAACAATATTGCAATGGTACTCCCTTAAAGCATACCATGTACAGGTATGAGTCGAAGGATATGATTAATTAATTCCACATGTCTCTCATGGAAATGATTTTTGTTTCCAAGTTGTGCAAATCCTGAAGATTCTCATTGATTCGTTATGTGAGGTCAAATTTAAATGTCTTTTAAGTCCACATATTGACTCTTGATGCATGAAGGCTTGAGTTACGATTTGGATTCTAGGATCGTGGGAGATTTAAAGGATCTGGAGGTTGAGTTCACAGTTTTGAATTTGGAAACAAGGTCAAAGTCATGTAAGAATCCTTGTTCTAAATTATCTGTTCGCTATGTTTTGAAGTAGAAATCAATTTTCCTCTATTCTAGTAAAAATATTTCGACTACCAAAGTATTCCTCTGTTTAACAAGCAACAAAATTAGAACTTGGTACAGGTAACAAAGCTAAAAAAAATGTACACATGTAGGTATGTTTGTAAAGTATGAGTGCAGCCCATTGAGTGGTGGGCGCATGAGCAGCAACCCTTATGACTCCATGCAAGAAGATGATATATCTGTACCGAGTTTTTGACTGTTTTTTTGCTTCAATCTGATGGTAAAACTCTGTTTTCAAACCACATTTCTTATGTTGATTACAAGATCAAATTTTTTAAAAAGATGTCTTTATACCATGCATTAAAGTTTGTAGTGACAAAGTATTAGTTTAAGGGTTTCAGAAATCCTATGAGAACTGCATAACTTTGTTTAGTTACATATCAATAAGCATGCCCCACCTACATTAGCAAATAAAGTACAAAAAATTAACAATCAACAACACTCGTTCTTATGAAAAGCATAAACTAATTTGCTTGTAATTTGAAATCTGCAATTTAGGTTTTTCTACTAATTTGCTTGTAATTTGAAATCTGCAATTTGGGTTTTTCTAAATTTTTGCGAGCTGGAGAATGAGGGTGAAATACATACACTCGCCAAAAATCATCCATATCTAGATTGGTATTTGTAAGTTATTGATATTTTTCAAATCTGTAGTGGCTTTTTAAGCATTTGGTCACCTAAAGGATTTAGAATTTATAGTAAGGGTGTTTTACTTCAGAGGTTGATATGCCTTGGGAAGCTTTTCAAGTGGTTAAGGACATAAGAACCTTCTAAGCATGAGAAAAATCTATCATATTGAGATTTGGTTTATGTACAAATTACTGGATTACCATGCATGCATATGATTTAGTTTTCAAGATGATGATCTTATTGGATTACCATGCATGCATATGATTTAGTTTTCAAGATGATGATCTTATTGGATTACCATGCATGCACATGATTTAGTTTGCAAGATAATGATCTTTTGTTGTTTTCTTACACATAGATTAGATAGTCATATTATTTTGTTGCAATAGAAAATATAACAAATGCAAGAAGTGAGTGCTGCCACACAAGAACCAACGATCACAAAACTAGTGGTTGTTACATAAGAACCAACTAAGAGAAGCTTAGTTGTAACTTCAAAGAATGACATAACAGAGCATTTTTGAGGCATCATAAACAAGAAGAGGAATCAATACAAAAATGTTAGATTGTTTTTGCTGTAGTAAAGGAGAATACCTTCATTAGGTAAGTGCTGACACACACGATACAATTCTCACAAAACTCGTGGTTGTTACATAAGAATCAACCACAAGAAGCTCAACTACAATTTCAGTATTTTCATCAACATTTTTTTTTTCAAAGTTAAAAGCAAAGACAACTTATTGCTTAATTTTCAGAGGAGGAAGACCTAATCACACGGGTCTGGGAATCAAATGCAGGGTTGCATGAGGACATGAAACATGTTCAGTTGGGGGAGGACATTGAGTCTAAGAATTGCCATCTTTTCACATCCTTTTACCATTTTTTGCATAACCTTTCCTTCAAATTTTAATCCTTCTTTTTTCTTGTAATCTTATTTTACTCCGATTTGATGCTATATGTGGGATTAGGTTCAAGATATTTTTCAATACATTTATTTTAGAATTTTAAGTGAATTTATGATTAAATGTTAGAAAAATAACATGTTTTCACTTATCTTGGAAAGTTGGGTTAGTTTGATGATGATTACATGAACTGAACTAATACTGGACTAGTGATGATAGGAACTACACTAGTTATTATAGGAACTAGACTAGTGATTACGGGAATATGAAATATGCAATTTGGGGGTCAAATTTGAATTTCCTTATTCAACCATGGACGATTTCTTTTAGATTTGGGATGATCATTCAAGTAATTTGGATGGACAAGAATCATGGAGCTTTGGAAAAGATTATTTAGCAAAGATCTAGGAGATATTATGAGTTGATCTTTACTTTTTAATCTTTAGCAAACGATTGTAACCACATTAGAAAAATGTGGATATGAATTTATTATTGTCTTTATCTTAGTTTCAAAGCAGCTTCATGTATAAATAAAAGCCCCTTCTCCACTCCAAAGGAAATGACTCTTGGAGCAAATGTCCATGTAACGTCCCCGACCCTCTGACTGGCGAAGAGGACGCTACTAACACCAAACATACGGGCAAACAGCCCCATGAACATGAACAGACATATAATGCTGAAATAAAAAGCTTAAGCATAATACATACTAAGATGCATAATCCTTCATATACATAGCGGAAACAAACATACATTCATTCAAGCATGCCATATGTTCATCATATTCATTAATCAGTAAATATAATTGCAGAAGTAAAATGGACAAGAATACTCATCTGATAGGAACTCGTCCCGCAACCAGCTACGTCGCTGCAACATTCCACCCAACCATAGGCCAGCATGCTCATCAATCTCTCAGCAACACTACCACCCTCGAGCTGGGCATGATTCCTCAAGGAATAAGGGTCAAAGCAGGTTTACACATAGCCAAGGTACACCAATCAGCCAAGCCCACACAGTAGGGTTAATCAGATCGTCAAGGAGCTAGAAAAGGCTAAATGCTAAGCTGATGGCCTCAAACACCAGTTTTCTTAAGCATACCCAGCCTCTAATCCTACTCTCAACAGTCCGAAGACCAACCACTGCATACTGCAACAAAACAAACAGTTCACAGCTCTGTGAAGAAGATAAAGACCACAGGGTGACAACCCCAAACAAAAGGATGAACACGGCTCAAGTCCTCAAGACAACTTAGAGTTGTTCTTGGCCCTAGCGTGTCCAAAACAACTCAGTAGCAACCCAAAAGGTACTTGCATACACAGCAACCCAAAACCAGGGGAAGTCAATAGCCCCAAACTTACAATGAAATGATGGAAACATTACCCAGTCTGCAAAAAGGAAAGAAGCTGCACTCCGAACATGAACAAGGGAAAAATCAGCCAACGAATGTGGAAATCAACAGCCAGCCAACATCCACGAGCCCATAGCACACGCAATTCCCAATGCAATTGCTGGAGAACTTACACATACAGAAAAGGGGAAAGAACAGACTCTCAACCTGTACGTAAGGGAAAAAGACACAGCCAAAGCAAAATGCGGAAGAAAACACAGACAGCAACGATGGGAAACAAAGATCCTCCCTCAACAATGAAGCCACGGCACGCTTTCACAGCAACCACCGCTCAGTGAAGAACCACAGCCAGGATTCCACGGTGAAGTGACAGGACACTACACCATCCAGACCTAACCAGCAATGCTGGAGAACAATGGTCCTTTCTCAACAAGGAAACCCCATCACGTTTTCACAGTCGGCACGGGTGGATTAAACATGGGCTCTCTCTCTCTCTGCGTGAATAGGAGGGAAACACCTCATGATGGAAACCACGGAAACATCCCGCTGTCTGGAAAAAGACACAGTGAACCGAAATTGGGAAAGAAACCACCACCCACACAGCGTAGGGACTCACAACACTCAAATGAACAGAGGAGAACAACAACCACGGTTCAGTGATGAAGTAACCGAACATCTCACAGTCCGACAAAGAGAAAAAGGAAACGATCTTTTGCGCGAGAGTGAATATCTCACAGACTAACAATCCCTGAGAAAAAGGGAGAACGAACCCCCAACAATGAATTGTGGCCCCCTTTTAACTCTGCTCAGCGTGAGGGAAGATGAACTGACTAGCGATCCAGTTAGTGGGCAGGCCATCAAGAGGCACGTCGCGGAGAGAGTGCAGGCATGAGCGTGTTGGTGGTTTTCCCTGCCAGCAAATAGATGCCCCCAACTAACAACAGAACAACAGGGTGGTGACACATGGCTAACTCCCAATGCCCCCCACGGGTTAGACAAACCCCCCCCCCCCCTTAACCTTTGGAATCATGCCCTTTTCATTTCAAGTTGCACCGTCGTAGCTGGATGTAGGTTTATTTTAAATTGATGTGCATAATTACATGATGCCAAAACTATAATGTGTCGGATAGCACGATATACCATCGGCAACGATCCCTATTGCCAAAACATACACAACCAAATCGATGGTGGGGCTTTTGCCTTTTGCTCCTCACCATGATTAATTACAAAATATACATCATGTGCCCTTTTAATGCAAATGGGATCAAAACCGGGGTATTACAATCCCCTCCCCCTTGGAATAACACCGTCCTCGGTGTTCCAATACATATACCATTTGCACCTCAAAATTTCAAAATTTTGCAGACCTGTCCCATGTTCAATTATTTACTTTGAACATTCAGGACCAAGCCCCTCGGCTTCCATGAGTTTCTCCTGCTAGTTATCAGCTTTCGGCTTATCCCGAAGCCTAGGAACTTTGTGGCTACTGCCCTCTTTATGTTCCCCCATTGGACAGTACCGGCATAAATGATGTCCTCCGCATTCCCAGCATTTCACTGGTTGCTTCATCTTTACCTACTCAATCTCCTTTGAGTCTTCATGCCTGAACCATTTCTCAACGGATCGCTTGGACGAATGTCCAATCATTGATCCACCTTCCTTTCCTTTGTCGATTGCTCCCAGAAGGCTTTCACCTCCCTTTGCAAACCAATAGAGTCTTGCAAAATCTAGTGGTTCATTTCATTCTGCCTTTTCTGTATCTTGAGCATCTCTCCAAGATTCTCTTGGGTCCTGACAATCGTTTGAAGGAGACTGCAGTCAAGTCCAGCAACTTTTGATCTACTGCCATGATCAATGTGCACCACTGGATTTCACCTTTCTCACATATGAAATGCATCATTGAAATTCTGTTAGACCAAGCATAATATAGGCATTAATAGTCAATTAATTGCCCAATTGGCATGACAGTCCAAGTATTATCAATGAGACTTTCATATTTTTCATGCCTTCCCAACAGGAACATGAACTCATTCATGTCCATTCTTGGGCAAGGAATTAACCATTCCAGCATTCATAATTTACTTTAAGCAAATACACACATTCTATTTCCAGTCATACATGCATTCAACAATCTTTTGTTTTCACAATGCATAAATATATGTATAGATATAATTAAAAGGCAAGAGAGAGCAGCAAGAGTCTTTCCCCTCTTTGTTTTGTTCCATCATGGAACCCACACCACCGCTATGGCTTTTCATGCTCTTAGCCTCTTTCACTTCACCATGAATGTTGGACCAATCCCTCTTGGTCATGACACTTAGTGTCTTCGGTCTATTTCAGACCTCTCAACCATGGAGCCTCCCCACATGGTTTGTATCGGCTGCTAGGACCTTCACGGTCTCACTAGCACCTTTTTCATTACTGCTCATTCTGAGCTCTTCAAGACAGTCACATCTCCTCATGCACCCCTAGGATGCTCTCATAGTCCTTGCTCCTAGCGATACCTATATTCAAACATTGAATAGATTCACATGTTTAGTTTATTCTCATCGGTTTTATCTCTAGAACAAGAGCTCAAAACATCATAACCAAATCATATACACATGTATATTCACAAGCAAGAAATTGCAAAATAATCCAATACTTATCTGTATTGCGCGCTTCCTCATTGGTCCACAGGATCCTGCTTCGCTTTGCAAGCCTTGGGATCGCCTATGGACTTGGATGTCAGGTCAGCACACATTCTGCTTCACAACATCCTTTTATGTATATATATCAGGCACAGTCAAGCCAACATTCAGTTGGGTTTATCAGACCATCAATAAATCACCTGTACTTGTACCAACAACCAATCATTAGCCAAACCAACACCGTTGGGTTTATCAGGTCATCAACAATAACACCTACACTTATATCAACAATAAACGACCATTTTCCATATCACCCAAGAGACCACTCCCTTCTCTAAGTTGATAGTCCCCCAGGAATGTCTCCTTCTCTGTAGAAGGTAGGATGAGTTTAAGCCATTGTCCATTTAGTGTACAATACCAAACTACATTTGTTGATCCTGACAACACAAGAAATATAAGCATATTCGTTAACGTTATTGCTCTAAAATTGTAACCATATTTCACACCCTTCGCTATCAATTATTGAGACACCAGGAGTGCGTCCACTCCCTAGGGTGTAATCAATATTGAAAAACCCTTCCATGATCCGACATTGGAAAAGTGTGCACCCTTGTCCGGTGTGTATCATGTAGGCCCTATTCATACTCAAGCAATCGGTCCAAATGGAAATAAAATCAAAACATGTTCTGCATATGGAATTTTAACAATCTAACATGCATATTCCTAGCTAGGGTCACAAAACACTTATCCATTTGTCGAGGCAGTATTCCTTCATTAAGGAGGAATGGGGGCTCCCTTCTCTGAGTTGACAGTCCCTCGGTTTGCCATCCCAATTCCTCTTTACATTTCATATCCACACATGTATTACCGACATAATCCATACCATCTCACTCATGTTGCTTACCAAACATGTAGTGCAGATGAGACGCTTCCAAAATGTCCAATGGAGTTTCACCCGAAACCCATTTCCAAGATACGGAAAAACCTTCCCATGAAGTTTGGCTCCTGCAGGTCATCACACACGATTTTTCTGCAGTGTGTACCCCTGGCACATTCATCAAATAGCCAACAGTCAATCATTATCTGATAATACAATCCAAATTGATTGTTCCATAACCAAACAATAACATTATTAATTAAATTCAATGAGAATTTGCAACTCTGTTTACTACAGAAACTTATTTGCTTGGCAATGAGGTGATCCTCATTTGTGGGTCTCTTGTAAGCAGCACCACTATGCCCATTATAATTTCATGCTTACTAACATAGTATGAATACCCACTTACAATGCATCAGGCTCCTGACACAATCTTATGTAAGCCGATAGTGATTAGTAGTTGTCAGCAATTTCCCAAATCCGAAATTCACAAATTCAAATTTACAACTCATTATGCATACAAACTATTATCACAGCCATGAGACTCTTTTCATGAGGTTTGGCTCTTTCACATGGTAGATTCCGGCCTTTGCCATGGTCTTACTCTCATTGCCATGCTCCAAACAATCTACTCGTAACCTGAACTTCAATCATCCAAATACTTGGTAAGTCTTGATGCATATAAAATTTTCATTGCTACAACAATCATTGACGCATTTTCAGAATTTATAAAATTCCAATACTTCCAGCTGTTAATCACATCAATATTACCAAAACTCATTTACTTCACGCAATCATTATCATATTTTAAATTACAGAGTACAGTCACATCATTCATGTAATTTAAATGAAATGTTTAGATACTCCTTACTTCACAAGCGTATCATTTGTACCACCTTGCTCTTCCATAGAGCATTTCCGATAGCCAGTCGATCATGACTACCTTCTTCATGCACTTACTATCCTGCATTCATAACAACTCCTGAAATGGTTCCAGAATTGTCAT
The DNA here is from genome assembly GCA_001517045.1 of Pseudotsuga menziesii. NCBI lineage: Eukaryota > Viridiplantae > Streptophyta > Pinopsida > Pinales > Pinaceae > Pseudotsuga > Pseudotsuga menziesii. Next base: position 600,100 of record LPNX010132856.1, read on the forward strand.
CAAGTCATCATTTCAGCCATTAGTAATATAATATCACATGCACTATCTCAATGCACTTATGAAATGCATCACAACATTTGCACCCATACTTATGTAATCAGCTACTTACACCCTTCATATGCATCCATTCAATGCATAACTTCAAGATTTATAAAATCCTTTAAGCATATCCACTCGATGCTACCTTGCATTGATTCAGGAATACCATGCATGGCCTAACCATGACTACTTCATATAGGATGCATTACTATAATCAAGATCATCAGTACTTACTTTCTTTGGGCTACTAAGCTCAATCAACATATACAGGCATGGCACATTTCTATATGAATGTAGTATAACATTCAAATATCCACATGGTATGAGGTCTCTTACCTTTACCACTCCATGGAATTTGTCATAATCAAACTCTTACCTTCATGCGTCCTACTTACACCCTTGACATTACCAGTTTGGTTGGTCCTTTGCAGGAGATTGCATAATTTGCTCACCAACTTTTGATTATGGACTTGTTGCCTTATCCCTTTCTCCAGAGGGGTGCTAGTCACCTTTGTCAGCATCGGCAACATATTCAACCATGTCCATGTTGTTGTTGGTTTTTCCACTAATGCCAACACCAATGCAATAACTATCATTAGTGGTTTATTATAAATGTATAATCCTCGATATCCTATGCATGCAAAGCATATCTTCATACATTTCAAGTATAAAACTTATAAAAGGTAGTTATAATCAGCAAGATAGGGTTTAAGGGAAACTTCCATTTATAAGTCCCTCATCCTTGCATGGAACTCCTCTTCCACACAACAACTGGTTTGAATTCATGGTCTTGCTACCTCTAGGCGTGCAATTCCCCAGAGTTGTCTATATTAATAGCAGGACATTTATCTTTCAAGAAATCACTAGCACTTTGCTGCTCCATATTCAGATTCTGGTGACTTTTCCTTGTTCCCGGCTGGATAAGCTTTCCAACGCCTATCCACATGCTTCATTCTGACCTCGGATGTGAAAACCACACTACTTCTAGAATGATGGCAAACATACAACTGTATTTTGGTCAGGAATGCTAACTTCAGTCACCTAGGGTTTTCTCCCTTTTCAACCCTGTGACCACTGACAGTCTGCTGAATTTACTGAAAACCTACTGAAAGACAGTTGAAAACTGCTTGAAAAATTACTGAGAAGTTCCTTTGAAAAACCCAAATCTCCTTTGGAAATTTATAAAACAACAATTATGCTAAAACACGGAATTTTCTCTATCTCTTGTTCAGCTCTGTAATCCACTGATAATCTACTGAAAACTCGCTGGAAGACAGTCGAAAATTGCAGGAAAAACTACTGAGAAATTCCTTTGAAAAATCCAAATTCCTTAGGCCCAATCAGACCTTCTTCCAACTATTTTTTCGACATTTCGGTGGTCAAACCAACTACACTTCCGATCTGCATCGGCAAGCAAATTAACTGTTCATCGGCAGTTTGTTTGCTTACTCCTTTCCGACGTTTCGGCGGGCAAAATGACTAGAATTCCAATTTGCATCGGCGAGGAAACCAACTGTTGATCGGGTGCATAGTCATTTGAGCAGCTGCAACGGCGGAAAAAGATCTTTCTACAGTTTCCGTGGCGAACTGGCTGAGCTTCCGATCGACGATTCGATCGTTAACAAATTTTCGATGCTTTTATACTCCTCAAAGTTTTCTTCTAATCGGGTCTCTTCCCTGCTAACTCCCCGGTGTTTCGGCCACTGAAACTTCTAAATTCTTCCACTGTATCGGCGAGTTACTCGTTTATTTTCTTCCGCCATATCGACCCTGTCATGGTCTACTGTTCTGAGTCTTATCGGTGATAGCATAGACTAACCTGTTGCATCGACGGCTGGGTGCCCTATGCATCGGACGGTTAGTCATCAAGCTTTCCGCAACGACAGCCCACAATCTCCCCAAGTCTTCCGCAGCCATAAGTCTATCGGCGATCGGAACCCCTAGAAGCTGCGGCATCGGTGCTCGGACGCATTCCTCGTTGGGTGGTTAGTCCTCTTGACCTCCGCAACGACGGACGTTCAACCAACAACTTTACTCGAAGTAGCTCATTGGCAAATGAATCATCTGAGCATCGACGATGTGATCAACTAGCCATCGCCGATGGCTGATGATTCTATGACTTGGAAAAAATTTCAATTTTTTCTCTCTCTTCCTTTTCGAACTTCATCGGCTCAACCATCCTTTATTCTCCCCTGATCCGTTTCTTATCTGTCGACGAAAACTTCCTCTATCCATCGTCGGTCAAACAACTGTTTGTCATCACCGCGCGGAGCTACTGTTTACTAACACCTCGGCATGGGCGACTGGAAGGACTAGTGCGTCGGAGAGATAGTTGACTAAGCAGCTGCAACGGCGGCACGCGAACCATTAACCCCTTCCGATGTTCATCGGCGACGTCATCAACTAGCATGCTCTGATGGCCGACGAAGTCAACACTTAGAAGAATTTTCAGAAGTTCTGCGCCATCGACGATCGGAGGCTCTACCCGTCGGAGGCATGGTGGTCTAGCCATCCGCAACGGCGGTGGTCATTTGGCTAAGCATCAGCGATCCATCTGTCTAAGTTTCCCGATGTGCCGATGGCCAAACACTTAAAAATTTTCCTCCGCAATCTTCTGTCGTATCGGCCGTCAGATCAACTATCCGTCGGGTGGACTTCCTTCTAAGTGCTCCGATGGGCCGATAGTTTAGGCACGTAAATTTTTTTGTGAATTTTATTGTCTTCAATTTTCTGATTGTTGCTGGGCAGAAGGCAACCTGCCTTTGTTATCTGATCTGTCATGTCCCATTCAAGCCCATGATGCAACTAGAGCTCTGATACCACTTTGTAACGTCCCCGACCCTCTGACCGGTGAAGAGGATGCTACTAACACCAAACATATGGGCAAACAACCCCATGAACATGAACAGGCATATAATGCTGAAATAAAAAGCTTAAGCATAATACATACTAAGATGCATAATCCTTCATATACATGCAGAAGCAAACATACATTCATTCAAACATGCCACATGTTCATCATATTCATTAATCAGTAAATATAATTGCAGAAGTAAAATGGACAAGAATACTCATCTGATAGGAACTCGTCCCGCAACCAGCTACGTCGCTGCAACGTTCCACCCAACCATAGGCCAACGTGCTCATCAATCTCTCAACAACACTGCCACCCCCGAGCTGGGCATGATTCCTCAAGGAATAAGGGTCAAAGCAGGCTTACACATAACCAAGGTACACCAATCAGCCAAGCCCACACAGTAGGGTTTATCAGGCCGTCAAGGAGCTAGGAAAGACTAAATGCTAAGCTGGTGGCCTCAAACACCAGTTTTCTCAAGCATACCCAGCCTCTAATCCTACTCTCAATAGTTCGAAGACCAACCACTGCATACCGCAGCAAAATAAACAATTCACAGCTCTATGAAGAAGATGAAGACCACAGGGTGACAACCCCAAACAAAAGGATGAACACGGCTCAAGTCCTCAAGACAACTCAGAGTTGGTCTTGGCCTTAGCGTGGCCAAAACAACTCAGTAGCAACCCAAAAGGTACTTGCATACACAACAACCCAAAACCAAGGGAAGTCAACAGCCCCAAACTTACAATGAAACGATGGAAACATTACCCAGTCCGCAAAAAGGAAAGAAGCCGCACTCCCAACATGGACAGGGGAAAACTCTGAGCCAACGAATGTGGAAATCAATAGCCAGCCAACATCCACGAGCCCACAGAACACACAATCCCCAATGTAATTGCTAGAGAACTTACACAGGCAGAAAATGGGAAAGAACATACTCTCAACCTGTACGCAAGGGAAAAAGACACAGCCAAAGCAAAATGTGGAAGAAAACACAGGCAGCAACGATGGGAAACAAAGATCCTCCCTCAACAATGAAGCCACGGCACGCTTTCACAGCAACCACCGCTCAATGAAGAACCACAGCCAGGATTCCACGGCGAAGTGACAGGACACTACACTGTCCAGACCTAACCAGCAACGCTGGAGAACAATGGTCCTTTCTCAACAAGGAAACCCCATCATGTTTTCACAGTCGGCACAGGTGGATTAAACATAGGCTCTCTCTCTCTCTGCGTGAATAGGAGGGAAACACCCCATGATGGAAACCACGGAAACATCCCGCTGTCTGGAAAAAGACACAGTTAACCGAAATTGGGAAAGAAACCACCGCCCACACAGCGTAGGGACTCACAGCACCCAAATGAACAGAGGAGAACAACAACCACGGTTCAGTGATGAAGTAATCAAACATCTCACAATCCAACAAAGGGAAAAAGGAAACAATCTTCTGTGCGAGAGTGAATATCTCACAGACTAACAATCCCTGAGAAAAAGGGAGAACGAACCCCCAACAATGAATTGCAGCCCCCTTTTAACTCTGCTCAGCGTGAGGGAAGATGAACCGACTTGCAATCTAGTTAGTGGGCAGGCCATCAAGAGGCACGTTCTGGAGAGAGTGCAGGCGTGAGCGTCGTGGTGGTTTTCCCTGCCAACAAATAGATGCCCCCAACTAACAACAAAACAACAGAACAACAGGGTGGTGACACATGCCAAACTCCCAATGGCCCCCACGGGTTAGACAACCCCCCCCTTAACCTTTGGAATCATGCCCTTTTAATTTAATGTTGCACCGTCGTAGCTGGCTGTAGGTTTATTTTAAATTGATGTGCATACTTACATGATGCCAAAACTATAATGTGCCGGATAACACGATATACCATCGGCAACGATCTCTATTGCCAAAACATACACAACCAAATCGATGGTGAGGCTTTTGGCTTTTGCTCCTCACCATGATTAATTAAGAAATATACATCATGTACCCTTTTAACGCAAACGGGGTCAAAACCGGGGTATTACAGTCCAACTCATGGAGTGAATAAAACTTCTTAGCATTTCCTTTCACATAGATTGTCATTCTTTAGTACTATAAATAGTATGCTTTGATTTAGTTTTATAATGTTATAGTTTAGTTCGCTACCTTGTTCATGGGAGAATTGAGCTCATTCCAAATGGATCATGGTAGTCCTTTATTTCCTTTTATGCAAGTGTGTTTTCCTTTTATTAAAGCATTGATTCATTGAAACAAGAGGTGCTTAAACACAAGTCAAAAGATAATTTGGTGACAACAAGTTCTTATTATCATGATGGTGTTTGAGTACATGGTCATAGGTGGGATTCATTAAGCTTGCTTTTGATTGATGAAGTGTGGTGTATTTCATTTCTAGAATTAATTTCATTTATCTTTTTAATATCTATTGATTACATTATATTTTGAAATATACCAAAAGTAATATTCACTATAGAAGTTTTAGATAATAAAGAGTGAATACTTACCTACAACCTAATCTATAACACTTAGGGATATACCAATGTATAATGCAATGATGAATTTGTCATTTGCTTTGTTCATTTGGTGCAATAGATTTCACAAGTTTAAGTATAAATAGAATAAGCACTAATTATTAGTTTAAATAGATCATACTCCAAATGATCTAATCATGTATTTAATGTGCTTGCATTTTATAATTTTACAAATTGATTTATACATATAAATTGACTCACAATAGCTAGCTATCTTTAATTCAAGTAAACTTATTTACTATGTGCAAAAAGCCATTCAAATAAACACCTCTAATTCAAGTAAACTTATTTACCATGTGCAAAAAAGCCATTCAAATAAACTTATATACTATGTACAAAAGGCCATAATAAAAAAAGATAAAAACATATTTTATAATATTGCCAAAATTCTAAGAGAAAAAACACTAGGATGCACAAACCCTAAGCTTATTATGAATCATTTAGTGTGGATGATCTCATTATCATATGTTTTGTCATCTTCCAAAATTGATTCTCATTAAAAAAACAAGTGATATGATTTTTTGAATTGGATAAAAACTTTGAAAATATAATATTTTAAAAGAGTCTTTTTTTATTACTTAAAAATATGCCAACACATGTTATTTCAAAGAATCAAAATATGGACATATTACATAATCCACTCAACTTTTACATAAGAACTCAACAAATATATCATATTACTTACAAAAATTAAACCAGAAGAAAAATAATAATAAATCTTTTAATTTAAATATAAAATAAAATTGAATAACACCAAGAGATCTTTTAATTTAAATATAAAATAAAATTTTATGTAAATTCGGTTTTCATTCTTTTTAAACTAATTCAAATATTTAACAAATCTATTTAAATATTTACTTTTTATTTAAATTTCAAATTAATTAAAAAAAATTGATTGGTTAAATATTTCACTTTTAATATGAGAATATAACATACTCCGGTGATGGAAAGTACGATGGCTATCATCAAAATTATTGCTTGTTCACATTTCAATCAAAGGGTTTCTATTGGTAACATATGGTTTCAAATACTTTCATCTTGTAATTGGAATTTGATAGATATATGGCTCAAATTTCTATTACACTGTTTCTATTGGTAAAATAGTTTCAACAAATTTCAGATTTTACTTGGACTTTGATGGATTGTTAGCTCTAATTTCTGTCAAAGTGTTTCTATTGGTAAACCGGTTTCAGTGTTTCAGATTTTACTTGGACTTTGATGGATTGCTCGCTCAAATTTCTATCAAAGTATTTCTATTGGTAAAACAGTTTCAAACTTATTTTGATTTGAATGAGAACTTTGAAAAGAAGATGAAACAGAAGTGCAAAGGCTGTATCAAAGTTTGATGGATTGTTCGCTCAAATTTCTATCAGAGTGTTTCTATTCGATGGAGAGTGTTGAGCACAGCCTTTCTTTGAGATGAAGGCAACATACCTGCACAGTCTAGGAGGGATAATAACATTGCAGACTTGCAACTTCACCGCAGCCGCAGGCTTCCTTCCGGTCCATGGAATCGTGGAATGAATAAAAATATGTTGTTTGTGTTGGCGTGAAGTCTCAGAATCTGGGCTTCTCCAAAATGTAGTGGAGTAAGCTACGGTCGCTCATTACAAGCTCGGTCGGTGCAACAAGCGGCTGTTTCTTCCACCATACATACGATATACTCTGTTACATGCAAGACCTGTGGTGAAGAATGGATGATGTCTACCCGGGGGACTCGCGCGGGAGTGTAGTTTGAATTGGGAAGAGCAAGGGAAGATAGTTGGCGAATTGAATGCAGGGGAGAGACGTGGAGGAGGGGAGACGGCGATGGACGGTGGGGTTAACGGCGACGACGGAGGAAGCGCGTGCCCGGGACGGGGAAGAAGACCGGGACGGGGAAGAAGACCGGTCCGGTGGGCGGAGGGCCGGCGCGACGATTGCCGCCGGGCAAAATCGTCGCGTCGGTAGCTTACTCCGAAACCTATCTCAGGAACCGTCAGACCTTGGAGTTCCTGAAAACCAGCTTACTAGTGGAGATTGTGAAAACCCCTTAAGGTGCCATTAGACAAGTCTTGTTTGAAAACCATCTTTCTTGTCAGCAAAAATTGTGAATAAAGAAAGAGAAATTAAAATTCTATTCGAGTTCCATTAGTCCTTGTGTCAAAAATTTCCAAGCTTTGTTGCTCCATCAAAACATTACCTCATATATCAGTATATCGCTCATCAAGTTGTAAGTTTTCAGATCTCTATTTACAACAAGATACAAGTACCACATGATCCAGGTTCTACTTGGCTCATTTTAGCTCACTGTTGTGGACCAACACAACATTTTAGGCTTGAATTATAGAAGGTGGCTGCTCCAAATATCATGTTACCGATTCCAAGATCCAAGTCTCAAATGATCAAGGTTAACCAATGTTCTTTCTTGCAAGTTTGCAACATTTGACACCAGTGTGGGCCACTCAACTTTCCTGCCTCTCTAGATGCCACATACTTGTTGCAGACTTCATAGACCTCTCGGGTAGGTGCAGGTATGTTTATTTTCTATTCTTTAATCAATAATTCATTAAATGTTAGAATAGGTGTATTTGAAAATTTTTCTATGGCTCTTATGTACTGCTCTCATATGCCCTTCCCTGTTCGTCAATTTTTTTCGAGGATGGAAAAAGCCTTTAGTTGGGGTCCGGGGGTTGTTCATAACTTTTAGAGACATTTCCCATATTTCCTTATTGTGTTTTGATTCCATATCCCATACTCTTATATCTTGTACTCTCTTGATACCCACACATGAGAGTTGTTGTTTTGATAATCAATATGAATTGGTTTTCGAATTAACACATCTCCAAATTGGAATCCACCACTTGAAGGATGTTTTACATGACCCAGACAAGATTTGGAACCTATTCAAATGCAACAAAATCAAACTGGGTGCTTAAGTGAAGTGGTTACCATCATTGTTTTTTAGTGATTACCGAAATTCCTGTAACAACTATTACTGGAATCTTGTTCCAGTAACCACTCATTGGTTTGCATATTAGAGGGTCTCTAAATTCAAATATTTCACTTGGAGGATGTCCATGACATGGTTCGGTTCCTATTTCATACTCATAAAGCTAAGCAGGTTGCTCGTGGGGAGAAAATCAAAACAAAAGCCGAACACAAAAATTTTAAAACTGGCATTGTTTACACATTGTTTGCATGTAACTGAGGCTAAATAAAAAAAATCCGAGACATGGGTTTTGTGCCCCATATAATCATTTACGTAAGGGTTTTGTGCCCCATATTTTAAGATCTACTATTGTGAGAGTCTGAAGCATTTTCTATCTGATCTACTCAATATAATATTGATCTAATCTACTTTAACATATTCAAGATTTGAGATAAAGGTCAAAATGTTGGATTCACAAATGCACACACTAAGAGGCCACAAATGTATGCATGTTCTGATATTATTAGATATTGTGGATACCTCTTCAGTTGGGTACAAGGGTTTGCAACATAAACAAATGGTCTGCCCATACAGTGTGTATAGTAAAACATGACCAGTTCAATCAAGAGCACAAGTAGTCGGTCCCCTCTATTCAAGTGATTTATAATCGATCTCTTGTAATCCAATCCATCCATCATTTTAGTAAAAGAAAGCACCATCAAACCATGAGTTCCAGATCGGAATAAACAAGATTGAAGGAGTGATTTCATGCATTATATGGCATGACGTCGATAATCCAAGACCAAATAAATGAGACCTGATCCCTGTCAATCGTATTCAATCTAAGAATACCTTCTACACTAATTCATATTGTTATGAGCTAATTCCTGGATGTAACTTATTGTAATAAGATGCATTCTGGTATATTGAGTATGAATATATGTATGGAGTATTGACGACATACCTGAGTCTCCGTTAAATATAGTGGCATGTGAAATCCAGTACAATTTGATGCCAAAATAACATAACATTCTAGAATATTGTGGTCTCAAGGAGGGCACATATTTCATAGAGCATGTCTCTGCAAGTAATTGTAGCATTGGAGGTTCGAATGGAACGTTTGAAGAAGAGATCATTAAGGAGTGAGATCATAGGTTTGTTGGCTTGGTGGTAGCATTTTATTGGGCCAGATTGTAGAAATTGTGGACCAGGGACAAATACATGTGGTACGAGAACATAGAGAATTTGCAAATAAGGGATTGGATCTGGTTATTGCAATAGTACTCCCTTAAAGCATACCATGTACAGGTATGAGTCGAAGGATATGATTAATTAATTCCACATGTCTCTCATGGAAATGATTTTTGTTTTGAAGATTCTCATTGATTCGTTATGTGAGGTCAAATTTAAATGTCTTTTAAGTCCACATATTGACTCTTGATTCATGAAGGCTTGAGTTACGATTTGGATTCTAGGATCGTGGGAGATTTAAAGGATCTGGAATTTGAGACAGAGGTTGAGTTCACAGTTTTGAATTTGGAAACAAGGTCAAAGTCATGTAAGAATCCTTGTTCTAAATTATCTGTCCGCTATGTTTTGAAGTAGAAATCAATTTTCCCCTATTCTAGTAAAAATATTTCAACTACCGAAGTATTCCTCTGTTTAACAAGCAACAAAATTAGAACTTGGTACAGGTAACAAAGCTAAAAAAAATGTACACATGTAGGTATGTTTGTTTGTAAGGTATGAGTGCAGCCCATTGAGTGGTGGGCGCATGAGCAGCAACCCTTATGACTCCATGCAAGAAGATGATATATCTGTACCGAGTTTTTGACTGTTTTTTTGCTTCAATCTAATGGTAAAACTCTGTTTTCAAACCACATTTCTTATGTTGATTACAAGATCAAATTTTTTAAAAAGATGTCTTTATACCATGCATTAAAGTTTGTAGTGACAAAGTATTAGTTTAAGGGTTTCAGAAATCCTATGAGAACTGCAGAACTTTGTTTAGTTACATATCAATAAGCGTGCCCCACCTACATTAGCAAATAAAGTACAAAAAATTAACAATCAACAACACTCGTTCTTATGAAAAGCATAAACTAATTTGCTTGTAATTTGAAATCTGCAATTTGGGTTTTTCTACTAATTTGCTTGTAATTTGAAATCTGCAAATTGGGTTTTTCTAAATTTTTGTGAGCTGGAGAATGAGGGTGAAATACATACACTCGCCAAAATCATCCATATCTAGATTGGTATTTGTAAGTTATTGATATTTTTCAAATCTGTAGTGGCTTTTTAAGCATTTGGTCACCTAAAGGATTTAGAATTTATAGTAAGGGTGTTTTACTTTAGAGGTTGATATGCCCTGGGAAGCTTTTCAAGTGGTTAAGGACATAAGAAACTTCTAAGCATGAGAAAAATCTATCATATTGAGATTTGGTTTATGTACAAATTACTGGATTACCATGCATGCATATGATTTAGTTTTCAAGATGATGATCTTATTGGATTACCATGCATGCACATGATTTAGTTTTCAAGATAATGATCTTTTGTTGTTTTCTTACACATAGATTAGATAGTCATATTCTTTTGTTGCAATAGAAAATATAACAAATGCAAGAAGTGAGTGCTGCCACACAAGAACCAACGATCACAAAACTAGTGGTTGTTACATAAGAACCAACTAAGAGAAGCTTCGTTGTAACTTCAAAGAATGACATAACAGAGCATTTTTGAGGCATCATAAACAAGAAGAGGAATCAATACAAAAATGTTAGATTGTTTTTGTTGTAGTAAAGGAGAATACCTTCATTAGGTAAGTGCTGACACACACGATACAATTCTCACAAAACTCGTGGTTGTTACATAAGAATCAACCACAAGAAGCTCAACTACAATTTCAGTATTTTCATCAACATTTTTTTTTTCAAAGTTAGAAGCAAAGACAACTTATTGCTCAATTTTCAGAGGAAGAAGACCTAATCACACGGGTCTGAGAATCAAATGCAGGGTTGCATGAGGAGATGAAACATGTTCAGTTGGGGAAAGACATTGAGTCTAAGAATTGCCATCTTTTCACATCCTTTTACCATTTTTTGCATAACCTTTCCTTCAAATTTTAATCCTTCTTTTTTCTTGTAATCCTATTTTACTCCGATTTGATGCTATATGTGGGATTAGGTTCAAGATATTTTTCAATACATTTATTTTAGAATTTTAAGTGAATTTATGATTAAATGTTAAAAAAAAACATGTTTTCACTTATCTTGGAAAGTTGGGTTAGTTTGATGATGATTACATGAACTGAACTAATACTGGAATAGTGATGATAGGAACTACACTCGTTATTATAGGAACTAGACTAGTTATTACGGGAATATGAAATATGCAATTTGGGGGTCAAATTTGAATTTCCTTATTCAACCATGGATAATTTCTTTTAGATTTGGGATGATCATTCAAGTAATTTGGATGGACAAGAATCATGGAGCTTTGGAAAAGATTATTTAGCAAAGATCTAGGAGATATTATGAGTTGATCTTTACTTTTTAATCTTTAGCAAACGATTGTAACCACATTAGAAAAATGTGGATATGAATTTATTATTGTCTTTATCTTAGTTTCAAAGCACCTTCATGTATAAATAAAAGCCCCTTCTCCACTCCAAAGGAAATGACTCTTGGAGCAAATGTCCATGTAACGTCCCCGACCCTCTGACTGGCGAAGAGGACGCTACTAACACCAAACATACGGGCAAACAACCCCATGAACATGAACAGGCATATAATGCTGAAATAAAAAGCTTAAGCATAATACATACTAAGATGCATAATCCTTCATATACATAGCGGAAACAAACATACATTCATTCAAGCATGCCATATGTTCATCATATTCATTAATCAGTAAATATAATTGTAGAAGTAAAATGGACAAGAATACTCATCTGATAGGAACTCGTCCCGCAACCAGCTACGTCGCTGCAACATTCCACCCAACCATAGGCTAGTGTGCTCATCAATCTCTCAGCAACACTGCCACCCTCGAGCTGGGTATGATTCATCAAGGAATAAGGGTCAAAGCAGGCTTACACATAGCCAAGGTACATCAATCAGCCAAGCCCACACAGTAGGGTTTATCAGGCCGTTAAGGAGCTAGGAAAGGCTAAATGCTAAGCTGGTGGCCTCAAACACCAGTTTTCTCAAGCATACCCAGCCTCTAATCCTACTCTCAATAGTCCAAAGACCAACCACTGCATACCGCAACAAAATAAACAGTTCACAGCTCTGTGAAGAAGATGAAGACCACAGAGTGACAACCCCAGACAAAAGGATGAACACGGCTCAAGTCCTCAAGACAACTCAGAGTTGTTCTTGGCCCTAGCGTGGCCAAAACAACTCAGCAGCAACCCAAAAGGTACTTGCATACATAGCAACCCAAAACCAGGGGAAGTCAACAGCCCCAAACTTACAATGAAATGATGGAAACATTACCCAGTCCGCAAAAAGGAAAGAAGCTGCACTCCCAAAATGGACAGGGGAAAACTCAGCCAACGAATGTGGAAATCAACAGCCAGCCAACATCCATGAGTCCAAAGCACACACAATTCCCAATGCAATTGCTGGAGAACTTACACAGGCAAAAAAGGGGAAAGAACAGACTCTCAACCTGTATGCAAGGGAAAAAGACACAGCCAAAGCAAAATGTGGAAGAAAACACAGGCAACAACGATGGGAAACAAAGATCCTCCCTAAACAATGAAGCCACGACACGCTTTCACAGCAACCACTGCTCAGTGAAGAACCACAGCCAGGATTCCACGGTGAAGTGACAGGACACTACACTGTCTAGACCTAACCAGCAACGCTGGAGAACAATGGTCCTTTCTCAACAAGGAAACCCCATCACGTTTTCATAGTCGGCACGGGTAGATTAAACATGGGCCCTCTCTCTCTCTGCGTGAACAGGAGGGAAACACCTCACGATGGAAACCACGGAAACATCCCGCTGTCTGGAAAAAGACACAGTTAACCGAAATTGGGAAAGAAACCACTGCCCACACAGTGTAGGGACTCACAGCACTCAAATGAACAGAGGAGAACAACAACCACGGTTCAATGATGAAGTAACCGAACATCTCACAGTCCGACAAAGAGAAAAAGGAAACGATCTTTTGCGCGAGAGTGAATATTTCACTGACCAACAATCCCTGAGAAAAAAGGAGAACGAACCCCCAACAATGAATTGTGGCCCCCTTTTAACTTTGCTCAGCGTGAGGGAAGATGAACTGACTAGTGATCCAGTTAGTGGGCAGGGCATCAAGAGGCACGTCGTGGAGAGAGTGCAGGCATGAGCGTGGTGGTGGTTTCCCCTGCCAACAAATAGATGCCCCCAACTAACAACAGAACAACAAAACAACAGGGTGGTGACACATGGCTAACTCCCAATGGCCCCCACGGGTTAGACAACCCCCCCCCTTAACCTTTGGAATCATGCCCTTTTCATTTAATGTTGCACTGTCGTAGCTGGATGTAGGTTTCTCAACGGATCGCTTGGACGAATGTCCCATCATTGATCCACCTTCCTTTCCTTTGTCGATTGCTCCCAGAAGGCTTTTCACCTCCCTTTGCAAACCAATAGAGTCTTGCAAAATCTGGTGGTTCATTTCATTCTGCCTTTTCTGTATCTCAAGCATCTCTCCAAGTTTATCTTAGGTCCTGGCAATCATTTGAAGGAGACTTGCAGCCAAGTCCAACAACTTTTGATCTGCTGCCATGATCAATGTGCACACTAGATTTCACTTTTCTCACCTGTGAAATGCATCATTGAAATTCTGTTAGACCAAGCATAATATAGGCATTAATATCAGTCAATTAATTGCCCAATTGGCATGATAGTCCAA
>LPNX010132861.1:1646-57010 GCA_001517045.1 Pseudotsuga menziesii
AAGGGGAACGATGGCCGAAATACATTATAATACTAACTCTGGAGAAACTCAGAAGTCCAGTGGAGCAGAAGGAGTACCTGAGACCAATACATAATAATGTCGTATACAAAGCTATATCTGAGGATGCTATGTTCAATTTACTGGAACACTAGCTCCTTTACAAGATGAGAGTACATCATATAATATGGGTAAAACCACGTATGTACAAAGGTGGATCAAAGCCACAATATAACAATGATGAGTCTTCAAAGATCTGGAAGCTGGATATAGAAACGGAACATAGTCTTGCGCAACTTAGTTCATAAGTGAGGAACTAAGGTCTTCATACAAGATCCCAAAGAACCAAGTACAATCCAAGCCATGTGAAAAAGGGTAAGCTGAAGTCGAACATGGAGAGGATTCAACAGTTTGTCAACCAATAGATGATAATTGACAACTGAAGCAAAGGAGTTCACCAATGATGAAAGTGAATAAAAGATTGGTCAGCTCAGCCAGACAACAGATTCTTGCTTAATGAATTATTTAAGGTTAAAAAGAAGGAAAATGAGACTATCCACGAGTTCATTGTGAGATTTGACAAACTTGTCTCAAATGTTCACCAAGATCTAAGACCAACCACTCAGGCTATACCGATACTTTATTTAAATGCTTTTGATGGATGGTTCGGTCTAAATCTCAAGGAAAAGAACCCTATTGACCTCAAAACCGCTCAAACCTGGGCCAAGAAAGTTGAAGCTAACATAGCCTCTATGGGAAAGAAGAACTTCTTAGATGTTTACGCTCCCTCTTCTTCCCGTAGTGATCCAAATTCAGGAGGGCTAAGGAACCTGTCAGTGAGGAGAAACCTACTTTAGAGGCAATGTTTGAAATGGTGAAGAACCTCACACTATTCATAAATGACATAGCAAAGACTAGGGATCAAGAAAGAAACCAAAACTCCTATGGTCCAAGACCTTATTGGAACAATCAAAGAGAGCCTATAAATGAAAACATGCAAAACCCTAGAAGAAATGAGCCAGCCGAGGGCAGAAATGTGAACATATGTGAGGAACCTTAAGAAGAGCTTGAAGTCTTTGACCCTTAGGATCAAGACATTAACTTAGTTGAAGATTTCACTGATGAGGAGGATTTTGGTAGAATCTTGCTAAACGAAGAAGATTGGGAAAGAAGAAGAAGAGTTGGCGTGCACAACAACACAACCCGCCACTCAAGTTTACTAACGTAGAAACAAAGAGCAACATAACACCTTTCCTAGATAAGCATAAAACTTTAGAAGAGGAAGAATTTGAAGAACAAGATCTTTGTGACTATGACCTAGGGATAGACATAGAACAAGAATTGCATAAGATTATGCAAAATGTGTCCCTTGGTGAATTAGTAAAGCTACTATCTGTCAAAGATCAAGTTCAACAATTCTTTGATAATATCCCAGTGGTTAATGTTCCTGAGATTGTTTATGAGTCTTGTCACATTCAGAGTGTTAGAGGTCGAGAGGTAGAGGTAGATCCTCCTATCCAGATTCACACTGCTGTATATGAGAGTAAGAGTGGAGGACATCCTCCATTCTATCTCACATTACAAATCAACAAGCTCTTACTCCATAATTGTATGTCAGACTATGAAGCTGCTATGAATGTTATGCCTCTGAGCATTATGAAAGAAATGGGATTAGAAATCACTCGTTCTTATGGAATTGTTTGTGGAATTGATTCCAGGAGTGTCCAAGCATCTGGCCTAATCAAGAATTTAAAGGTTGATTGGTTTGCTCGCCTTGATCTAAATATTATGATGGATGTAGTAGTGATTGATCTTCCTCTTGTATATGGTATGTTGCTATCTAGGTAGTGGGCTGTTGGTTTAGGAAGTCCCCGACCCTCCGAACAGCAAAGAGGACGCTACCATGCCATTAGCCAACCGGGCAACTAGCCCCATGAACATGTGCATACATAAAACTGAAATAAAATGCTTTGAAGTAAAGATGCATACATGTTTATCATACAGCGGAAGCAAAACCATACATCCAAGCTTCAACATGTTCATCATAATTCATTAAACAGTAAATATGATTACAGAGATGAAATAGCAAAGAATACTTATCTTATTGAGGAATTCGTCCTGCAACCAGCTATGTCGCTGCAACGTTCCACCCAACCATAACCCAACGTGCTCCTTAATCTCTTAGCAACACTGCCACCCCTGAGTTGGGCATGATTCCCCCAAGGAATAAGGAATACGCAGGCTTACACATAGCCAAGGATACACAAATCAGCCAAGCCAACACAGTTGGGTTTATCAGGCCATCACGGAGTTGGGAAAAGCTGAATGCTAAGCTAGTGAGCTCATTGAAGAGCTAAGGACACCCACACCAGAACTAGCCTGACTTCTAGGACACCCACACACACCAACATAAGGAAATCAGTCCCTTCTCTGCTACACAGTCCCTCAGGCCTTGACCTCCCTTCCAGTGCTATTCAGGGGTTGTGGAGAAGAAAGCCAACCCTCTAGCTTTGTCTGTGTGGCTCCCAAACACACCAGGTTTATCAAGCATACTCCAACCTTCATTCCCACACCAACACAGTCCGAAGACCAACCAATGCATACACGCAGTAAAACCAAGCAATTCACAGCTCTATGGGAAACGAAAGAAAACGGGATGGCAACCAAAAATGGTGAATGTCGCTCAGGCCAAGCAAAGCGATTCAGAGTTGTTCTTGGCCCTAGCGTGGCCAAAACAACTCAGCAGCAACCCGAAACGTAATTGCCCCCATAGCAAACCAAAACCGTGGATTAAACCAACAACAACCAAATTCGTGGATGAACCAACAGTAACCACAACGTGAATGCACCTACAGCAAAACCACAATTCATGGGGAGAACAACAGTAAACCCCAAATCGTGAATGGCTCCTTCACAGGAAAAATCGTGGGTGACAGTAAACGGTTTCTCTAGCTCTCTGCATGAGGAAACGATGAAGAAAATCCTGTGCATGAGGATGAGCAAGAATGGAGTAATGGGTAGTGGTTTCCCTGCCCACGTGAAGATGGAGAGTCTGTTGGTGGAGTGGGCGTGTGGGCAAGGACTGACAGTCCTGCCACCCACCACTTCCCAGCAATAACTGCCCAACTAACATCAGGGTATTTTTTTAATGGCTGACACATGGCTTTTCCCCAGAGGCTCATGGTTTAACATTTCACCCCTCTTATCCTTAGGAAAATCATGCCCCTTTCATCATGGTTGCATTGACATAGCTGGTTGGGGTTTATTTAATTAAAGATGTATATTTACATGATGCCAAAACTAATATGTGTCGTATATCAAGATATACCATCAGCAATGATTTCAATCGCCGAACATAACACAACCAAATCGATGGTGGGGCTTTTGCCTTTAGCTCCACACCACGATTAATATATACATCATATACATTTAATGCAAACGGGGTCAAAACCGGGGTGTTACATTCCCCTCCCCCTTCAATAGCACTGTCCTTGGTGCTTTACAAAATTTGAACAAAATGCTACGTCGGTACTGCCTCAATGTTCCGCAGAATTGAACAAAAATGGATGTGCCAATCGCATGGCATCCTCCAGCTCCCACGTAGCCTCTTCAGGTCCATAGTGCTCCCATTGCACCTTTACCTGTCCTATGGCTCTGTTCCGGAGCATGGTGACCTTCCGGTTGAGGATGCGCATTACCTTGATTTGGAACTCTCCCTCGGGTTCCACCTGAATCACATCCCAATTTATCACATGGTTAGGATCATGTACATATCTTTTAAGCAAAGAAACATGAAAAACATTATGAGCTCTAGTGCTAACAGGCAATGCAAGTCTATATGCAACAAACCTTATTCTTTCAAGCACTTCAAACGACCCACAATATCTTGGTGACAACTTGGTACAGCTTTCAAGCTTCAAGGAACTCTTCTTTGCCTTCACTCTGAGGTAAACATGATCCCCAACATTGAACTCCCTGTTCACCCTATGCTTATCTGCATAGCTATTCTCTCTGTCCTGTGCTGCTTTCAGATTTTGTCTGATCTTTACAACCTCCTGGTCCATTTCCTTGAGCAGTTCTGGACCAATCACAACCCTGTTCACTGGATTATCCCAAGTCACTGGTGTCCTACACCTTCTTCCATACAAAGCTTCATACGGACTCATCCCCAAGGATGCCTGTTGTCCATTGTTATAAGCAAACTCTACCAAGTGCAAGTAATCTTCCCACTTGGTTGGTTTGTCCATCACGTACATGTGAAGCATATCTTCAAGCACCTGATTAACTCTCTCTGTCTGCCCATTTGTTTGAGGATGGTATGTAGTGTTGAAGTTTAGCTTTGTACCCAAATCTGTAAACAACCCCTTCGAAAAATTTTAAGTGAACTTGACATCTCTGTCAGAGACTATTGCCTTAGGCAATCCATGCAATTTGAAAATCTCCTTCATGAATATCTTTGCAATGTCATCAGTCTTATGCGTAGACTTAAACGGTATAATATGTGTTGCCTTTGTCAACCTGTCTACCACAACCATGATGGAATCATGTTGTCTCCAAGTCATCGGCAATCCAGTAATAAAATCCATGGAAATAACTTCCCATTTCCATTCTGGAACTGGCAAAGGCTGCAACAAACCTGCTGGGTGTTGATGCTCAACCTTTACCTGCTGACATTTCATGCACCTTGAAATGTATTCAGCCATGTCCTTTTTCATTCCTAGCGAAAAGTACTGTTTCCTGGTTGTAGCAATTGTCTTATGGTATCCTGGGTGACTAGAATATGGAGCTTGATGGATTTCATCCATAACAACTCTCCTCAAATCTGCAACATTTGGAATGTAAATTCTACCTTTATAGGTAAGAAGTCCATCTTTTTCCAATTTATATCTCTCATACCTCTTCTCAAGACTTTGCTGCTGTAATTTGTCTTTTACTAGCTCATACAATTCATCTCCAGCAGCATGATTAACAATCTGCTGTCTCAAATCTAATTGGCAAATACTAAGAGATGCCACATGCATTTCCTGCACCTTCTTGCTAAGTGCATCAGCTACCTTATTCTCTTTTCCCTTTATGTGCTTGATTTCAAAATCAAACTCACATTAAAACTCCAGCCATCTCGCTTGCCTAGCATTTAGAGTAGGCTGATCAAACAGATACTTCAGACCACAATGATCTATCCTTAGCTCAAATCTTCTGCCCATCAAGTAATGCCTCCACATCTTGAGAGCATGTACAATCGCTGCAAGCTCTAGATCATGAGTGGCATAGTTCTTCTCATGCTCCTTCAGCTTTCTTAACTCGTAACATATCACGTGGTTGTCTTGCATAAGGACTCCTCCAAGCCCTTGTCCGCATGCATTGGTTCACACCACAAAATATTTCTTTGGGTCCGCAACTTTCAATACTAGTGCACTGGTGAGAAGATTTTTCAACTGCTGGAAGCTTTCTTCACACCTCGATGTCCATTCAAACTTTGTCCCCTTCTTTTGTAAAGAAATGATAGCATGTGCAACTTTGGAGAATCCTTCAATGAACCTCCTCTAGTTTCCTGCGAGTCCCATAAAAGATCTTACATCTGTCACATTTCTTGGAGTAGGCCAATTCATAATGGCTTCAATCTTTTTAGGGTCCACAGATATACCCTCTTCTGAGATAATGTGACCCAAATACTAAATTCTATCTCTATAGAAGTCACACTTGCTCAGCTTTGCATACAGCTGATGCTCCCTGAGCAATTGCAATGTCAATCTCAAATGCTCTTTATGCTCTTCCTCATTCCTAGAGTAAATATGAATGTCATCAAGGAAAACAAGAACAAACTTGTCCAAATACCTGTTGAAGACATTGTTCATAAGGCACATAAATGTAGCGGGTACATTTGTGAGACCAAATGGTACCACCACAAACTCATAATGTCCATTCCTTGTTCTGAGTGCATTTGTGAGACCAAATGGTACCACCACAAACTCATAATGTCCATACCTTGTTCTGAGTGCATTTGTGAGACCAAATGGTACCACCACAAACTCATAATGTCCATACCTTGTTCTGAAGGTTGTCTTATGAATGTCTTCATCCTTGATTCTCACCTAATGGTAACCAGACCTCAAGTCAATCTTAGAAAATACTTTTGCTCCTCTCTTTTGATCAAAGAGGTCATCAATCGTAGGCAAAGGATATTTATTCTTCACAGTGACTTTGTTCAGCTGTTTGTAATCAATACACAACCTGAGTGTACCATCTTTCTTCTTTACAAATAGAACTGGTGCTTCCCAAGGAGACACACTTGGCCTGATATACTTCTTTTCCAACAACTCTTGCAGTTGCATCTTCAACTCTAGCATCTCTGGTGTACTCATCTTGTAGGGTGTCTTGGACACCGGTGCTGCTCCTGGCACAAGTTCAATTGTGAAATCAACGTCCCTCTTTGGAGGAAGCCCTGGAATCTCATCAGGAAACACATCCCTGAATTCTTATAACACCTAATAGTTCTCCAACCTAGGAGTTTCGTCCTCTGATGCCTCCAAAATATGAGCTGCATACAACTGGCAACCCTTCCTACAGAACTTCTTCAACTGCATTGTTGAAACCTGCCGTACTGAAATCACCTTTGGAATACCTCTCACAACTATTGGGTTCCCTTCTTCATCCATGCATTTGAAAGTCTTATTATAATAGTCAAGCTTCACCTTGTGAGCTTCTAACCAATGCATTCCAATGAGTACAGCATAGGAACCAAGGGGTAGAACATTCAGATCTACACAAGTGATCAATCCATTCATGACTAATGGGCATTTCTCTATCACTTCAATAACCTTTCTCTTGGTTCTAGTGGCTAGCTGAACTAACCAAGATTTCCTATGCTTTACTTTCTTAAAAGCATAAATCTCCACTACTCTAGGAGTAATGTAACCTTGAGTAGAACCAGGGTCAATCAAAATAGAAACAGATTGCTCAACAATCTTACCTACAACTTCAACCACAGTTGACTGGTGATCCGCCTGGCGGTCCTCCAGTGCTGCATAAATCTTAGGGACTGCCCTTGCTACTTGACCCATTGTTTCTGCTTCTTGAATGTTGTGAACTGGCCTTGCACTCTCATTCTCGATTGGACAAATTCTGCGCATGTGGGGTCCTCCACATTTCCAACATTGAAGGGGTCCTCTATTCTGTTGTGGATCCTTAGGCTTCTCTGCTATCACTCTAACTGGCTTACTTGCAGCTTGGGATGGATGCTTCAGCTGATTCCTGAAGTTAGAAGGTTTGAAACCTTTCTTTCTTTGGTCAAACTTCTCATTCTTCTTGTCCTTCCATGCCTTATGGTAATCAGGTTTACCTTTGCTTTGCTCATAGCAATACTTAGCCTTCCTTATTGCTTCTTCAAGAGTTCTAGGTTCGTAAAACTCAATTCTATCTTTGTAAGATTGAGGCAACCCACTCAGAAACCACTGGACCTTCACTTTTTCATCTGTGATGTACCGGACATACCTCAACAATTCCAAGAACTTATTTGCATACTCTTCCATGGTCTGCTGTCCCAAACTCAGCTCATGGAACTCCTTAATCTTGTCATCATAATACCTGTTAGAGAGGTATTTCTGCTTGAAATACTTCTTGAACTGTTTCCACTTAAGTCTCCTTTCACTGATCCTCTTTACTTGCTTGAAGTGCTCCCACCAAATGGATGCCCTTCCTTTCAGATTGAATATGACAACCCTTGCCTTCATGTTTCCTAAATAATCCTGAACCTGGAAGTACTTCTTTATCCCAAGAAGCCAAGCTTCAGCTTCTTGTCCAGTCTTTACCTCACCATCAAATGTAGGAGGTTTAGCCTTCTTAAATTCATCCCGAACGCGATCCCTATGGTGCCTCCTTCTCTTTCTTTTACGAGAAGAAGAGCTTGAATCCCCGCTGGATTCTTCGGAGTCAGATGATCCACTAGAAGTCCTTCTTCTTCTCCTAGTACTGCTCTTACTGCCTTCTAGTCTTGCTGTACCCCGTCCAGAGTCTATCTTCCTTTGCAAGTCTGTCAAACTCTGCAACATCGTAGCATTCAACTGATGCTGCTCTTCCTGGGCTTTAATCAAGCTTCTCATGGTGGCTGCAACATCTGACGGTGTCTCTTGGAATCTCCTTCCATTAGACTCTATGTCATCGTTTCCATTACGGACATTTTTTCCCATGGCATCTCACGCATGCTCATAGGAATCCCGAGCATCATATCTGTCATGGGTCCTCATAACTGAACCACCACTTACTTACCAAACTGCACTACCTGGAATACTGCCATTGAAGGTGCCTATGATTCTGCAAACGTGTTAGTAACACAACTGTTAGTTGCATAGCATTGACATAAATCAGAATTACTTACCTTCTCTTGGAAAATTCATAAAATAACAATTTTGCCCAAACACAAAATTTTCTTCCTTTTCAGCCCTGAGAATCTTCTGAAGAACTGCTGAAAATCTCACCGAAAAACCGCTGAAATTCGCTGAGAAATCCCACTTGAAAAACTCAAAATTTCCTTTTGCCCAATCGGACCTCTTCCCAACTAAACTTCCGACACTTCGGCGGTCCAATTAACTAAAATTTTTCGATGCTCATTGACGGTCCAATCAACTAAAATTTTTCAACGCTCATCGGTGGTCCAATCAACTAAAATTTTCCGACATGTCGGCAGACCCATCAACTAAGTTTCTCCGACGCTTTCAATGCTTCGGTAAAACTTCTTCCTTCGTCCGCCGCTGTGTCGGCTGCCCGATCAGCTAATTTTCTCCAACGTTTCGGCATCCTTCAAGAGATCTCCGCCGACACTGTGGCTCCGCTTCAGCGATCAACTTCTGATGATTCCGACACTTTGAAGAATTTTCGGCGAAAGTTTATCTTCGACTTCCCTTCACGTTTTCTCCCCCGTGTCGACGCTCTCATCCTCTTCCTCCCACCGTCGTTGTGGCGCCTACATTCTCTTCCAGCCGCTTCGCCGGCTCTCTCTTCCTCTAACTCTTGCCGTCGCTGATGGTCTGTTTCGGAGGTTTTCCGACTAAGCTATCCGCTGTATTGGAGGAGCTTCAGACTAAGTCCTCCGACGATCCGACGATCTCAACACTTCCTGCCGTCATTGTGTCGGCTATTCCATCAACTAATTTCCGTCGACGTTTCGGCGGTCTTTAGGTGATCTCAGCCGACACTGCGGCTCCGTCCTCACTTGTTCTCCGCCGGCGACATTGGGAGTCGATCCGTCTAGGTGAGCCAACGTTTCGGCGATCTTCATCTGAAGGCTTCCGAAACATCCCAACACTTAGAAAATTTTTCAACTTTCACCCACGTTGGCTCCATCTTCCTTTTCTTGCCGACGTATCAGCGTCTTCATCACCTTTTCTCCGCCGTCGTTGCGGCTCAAACCTGCCGAACCAGCCGTCGTATCGGCTCAGACTTCCTCTATTTTTCGTCGTCGCCGATGGTCTGAATCGGATGACCCTTCGTCTAATTTTCTTCGATGTTTCACCTGTTCTCCACTGAAACCCTCGGTTCCTTGTCGCCAAAACCACCGACAACTTCCAAACTTCGACAAATTCCAAAATTTTTCTCCCCGCCAGTTCCTCGTCGGGAGGGCTTCTGTCTAGGCTGTCCGATGCATCGGATGAGCTTCTGACGAGCCGACGGTCTGGACACTTAAAAAATTTCGTCGAAGTTTTCTGTAAAGTTTTTTTTTTTTTTTTTTTTTTTTTTTTTAATTTCTTTCTGTCATAATTTCTGATCTCTGCTGGGCAGAGGGCAACCTGCCTCTGCTAGCTGATTCTTCATGGCCCATTCAGGCCCATGCTACAACATGAGCTCTGATACCAGTCTGTAACGTCCTCGACCCTCCGAACAACGAAGAGGACGCTACCATGCCATTAGCCAACCAGGCAACTAGCCCCATGAACATGTCCATACATAAAACTGAAATAAAATGCTTTGAAGTAAAGATGCATACATGGTTATCATACAGCGGAAGCAAAACTATACATCCATGCATTCAACATGTTCATCATAATTCATTAAACAGTAAACGGTTTCTCCAGCTCTCCGCGTGAGGAAACGATGAAGAAAATCCCGTGCGTGAGGATGAGCAAGAATGGAGTAATGGGTAGTGGTTTCCCTGCCCACGTGAAGATGGAGAGTTTGCTAGTGGAGTGGGCGTGTGGGCAAGGACTGACAGTCCTGCCACCCACCACTTCCTAGCAATAACTGCCCAACTAACATCAAGGTTTTTTTTTAATGGCTGACACATGGCTTTTCCCCATAGGCTCATGGTTTAACATTTCCCCCCCTTATCCTTAGGAAATTCATGCCCCTTTCATCATGGTTGCATTGACATAGCTGGTTCGGGTTTATTTTTATTAAAGATGTATATTTCATGATGCCAAAACTAATATGTGTTGTATATCACGATATACCATCAGCAACGATTTCAATCGCCGAACATAACACAACCAAATCAATGGTGGGGCTTTTGCCTTTAGTTCCACACCATGATTAATATATACATCATATACATTTAATGCAAACGGGGTCAAAACTGGGGTGTTACAAGGAGGATGCCTTTGCCCTGTGCCAGAGGAAACTTTGATGCCTCCATTATACCTACCCGTGATATTCCAATCATTTCCTCATCTATTAACCAGCGTAGGAACTCTGTAGGGTCTGGGATTAAGAGGGAGTTGAGCACTCCATACAATCCTCGGCAGAATGGGGTTATGGAACGAAAGAACCGAACCATAATGGAAGCAACGAAATCAATGCGACATGACCAGGATCTTCCTATGCACCTTTGGGCAGAAGCGACAAGGACAACTGTGTATGTATAGAACCGTACTCCTCATCGAGTACTTGACAACAAAACTCCGGAAGAGGCTTTCTTAGGAGAGAAAGCATAAGTCAACCATCTTAGATTATTTGGCTACACGGTGTACATACATATCCCAAAGGAGAAGAGGACCAAGCTCGATCCCTTTGGGAGGTAGGGTATATTCGTAGGATACAGTGACACATCAAAGGCCTACCGAATATACTTGCCAGGATTCGAGAAGATCGACATCAGTAGAGATGTAACCTTTGATGAAGACTCGGCATACTTTAGATCGAGGAGGCTACCTTTTCAAGAGGTCGAGGAACCTAAAGAAACGAGAGCCCGAGGTATGGAAATTGGAGAAGTAATTCTAGAAAACCATGAAGATCATGACATGGCAGAACCACAAGAGCTGGTAGAGACGCTTCTCAAGAAGGATTCCCATAAGAGGAAACTAGCATGGGCACGGGAGCTCATACAAGAAGCAGAAAGGTATGGCACCTGAGAAGGAATGCATAGAGAAAGGAAAAAGCCAAAACCTTACAACAATTATGTGGCCTTGCTGTGTGACATCATTGACAAGGAACCTTCCATCTATGAAGAGGCTACAGTAAAGAAAGAATGGAAGGATGCGATGATCGAGTAGTATGAGTCAATCATGAAGAACGATGCATGGGAGATAGTTCTGCGACCGAAAAAGAAGTTTGTCGTGACTTCGAAGTGGATCTACAAGACCAAGCATGCTGCAAATGGCAGGATCGAGAAATACAAGGAAAGATTTGTAGCACGAGGCTTCTCACAGAAAGAAGGCATAGACTACAAGGAGACATTTGCACCCGTGGCAAGGTACACTTCCATTAGATCCATACTTGCATTGGCTGCAGTTATGAAATGGAAGATACACCATATGGATGTCAAGACAACATTCTTGAATAGTGTAGTCGAGGAGTAAGTGTATGTGGAACAACCACTGGGATTCGAGACACATGACAGGAAAAGTCATGTTTGCAAATTGAAGAAGGCCTTGTATGGATTGAAACAGGTACCAAGGACATGGTATGACAAGATGGATAGCCTCTTGATGACCCTAGGCTTTACCAAGGGTAAAGCGGATTCCAACCTTTACATCAAGGTTGAAGGTGGAAGACCAGTGATGCTCCTGCTATATATCGATGACTTGTTCCTGACGGGCAAGGATAAACTCATTAGAGATGCAAGGAGGAGACTTGCTATAGAGTTCGAGATGAAAGACCTAGGTATGATGCACTACTTCTTAGGCATGGAGGTGTGGCAGAGTGCAGATGGGATTTTCCTTGGTTAAAGAAAGTATGCAGTGAAGATTCTGAAGAGATTCAGAATGCTGGACTGCAAGGTGATAGCCACACATATGGCATCAAACTTGAAGCTTATGTGTGATGCTTCATTTGAGTCAGTTGATACCACGATGTATCGTCAGATGACAGGAAGACTCGTGTTCAAATTGAAAAAGGCCTTATATGGATTGAAACAGGCACCCAGGACATGGTACAACAGGATGGATAACTTCCTGATGAGCTTAGGCTTTACAAAAAGTAAAGCGGATTCCAACCTTTACTTCAAGGTTGAAGACGGAAGATCGGTGATGCTCCTGCTATATATCGATGACCTGTTATTGACAGGAGAGGACGAACTCATTGTAGATGCAAAGAGGAAGCTTGCCAATGAGTTTGAGATGAAAGACCTAGGGATGATGCACTACTTTTTAGGCATGGAGGTGTGGCAGAGTGCAGATGAGATTTTCCTTTGTTAAGGGAAGCATGCAGTGGAGATACTGAAGAGATTTTGAATGCTGGACTGTAAAGAGATAGCCACACCTATGGCATCAAACTTGAAGCTTCTGTGTGATGCTTCATCTGAGTCAGTTGATGCCACGATGTATCGTCAGATAATTGGCTCATTAATGTATCTGACGAATACTAGACCAAACATATGCTTTGATGTGAACACCCTAAGCCAGTTCCTGATTGATCTGAGAAATGTTCACTTGATAGATGCAAGGCATGTATTAAGGTACCTAAAGGGTATAGTGGATTATGGGCTCAAATATGATGTGAACTAGAAGATTAACCTACACGATTATGCTGATTTGGATTGGGCAGGTAGCGCCACTGATAGGAAGAGCAGTTCGGGTTGCTGCTTCAGTTTGGGATCTGGCATGATCTCCTGGTTTAGTAGGAAGCAGTCCTGCGTGGCGATGAGTACAACCGAGGCAAAGTATGTTGTCGCTTGCTCAGCTAGTTGCGAGGTAGTGTGGCTGCGGAAGCTACTATCTGATTTGTTTGATCTCCAGTTAGATGTGACTTGTATCTTCTACGATAATTAGAGTTGCGTGAAGCTGTTGAAGAACCCTGTGTTCCATGGCAAGTTGAAGCACATGGATATGGTGTAGAGTGGAGCAGTGAAGCTCCAGTACGTGGAAACGAACGAGCAGATAGTCGATGTGTTGACCAAGCCTATAGCCAGAGTGAAGTTCGAGTACTTCATAGAAGACTTGGTATGATCCAAAACGAGATCCCTCGAAAGAGGGAGTGATGAGTTCTAGCATAGCTAGAGAGATAGTTTGTCTGAGCGTAAAAGTCTCGGCGAAGATCATAGGTTGCTAAGACGTAATTAGTCCTGTAGGTTGTTCTTTGATGTAATAATTGTTGGCGAAGCTCGCAGGTTATTCTTCGACGTAATTAGTCCTGAGATAGGTTATTCGAGTGTAAATAAGAGCCCTGGCGTGGTACGCAGGTTACTCAAATGTATTAAGTCTTGTGGGTTGTCGAAGTGTAAATACGAGCCCTGGCGTGGTACGTAGGTTACTCGAATGTAATAAGCTCCGAAGGTTGTTTGAATGGAAACAATCCTGGACACAGGTTGTTTAGATGTAATAAGTCCTTGAGGTTAACCTGGAACGCAAAAGCCCTGGTGTAGCAGGTTTTTCGGTCGTAATCAGTCCTTACATATATATATGTGTGTGTGTGTGTGTTCCCATGTTGGAGATGATAAGGTCACAAGGCACTTGAGGTGCACCTATTCAACTCTCCTATGTTGGTAGAACACAGGTTGATCGTGGAGAGACATAATGCACTTGATGTGCTCCTAGGTGATTCTCGCATAGTGGAAGTTGCAGGTTCTCTTAATGATGTGAAAGATCCTGGCATACCCCTATGGTGATAGAACGTAGGTGGTCTGCATCTGGGCTGGGCTCTGTGTATTTTTGTTTTTTTGTGTGGAGGACAAAATAGATGATTTGGATACACAAGATAAAGGTAGGAGATGCAGGTTATTGTCGTGGCAATGTAAAGAAGGTCCTAGACTGTACCTGCACGATGGCTTGCTCGTAGATGTGATGAAGACCTGAATGAAAACTAGGCCTACACCCCACATGAAAAAGGGCTGGCTCTGTAGAAACTTTCGATGATAGACAGTACCATTCGATGATCGATAAGAAGATGATGATGGAAGCAACTATGATGATGACTAGACCAGATGTGTTGATGTATTTGTAACTTCAGAAGATATTCCGATGTATATTATCATTGTATGTTGTTGTACCCCCATCGGAGATGTGTTTTCCTCCTTTCGGGATGTCATTATTGTGTATGGACCTTGATGTACAACCTTCGTTGTAAGTCGGGGCAATAGTTCCCAATGTAACATCATGTAATGTATTTTTGGAGTCTCTCTAGGAGAAGTCGGCCTTGTTAGGGTTAGAGGTTGGCCCTAGTCATGTAATAGGTCAGTCACTTGATTGATATATTATACAAATAGGGAGGCGCCCTCCCTCATTTATACACACCTCACACTCACTCAAGTTCGCATGAAAGAGAGAGAGACAAGGATGAGAGATAGATAGCTATTGAAGACTTCTTATTACTGGGTTTGTTCATCTTATGATATAGTCTCTGTGACTGTACTATTCTGAGGAAGTGAAAATCTTTGTGTCTTGTGTATTTGTTCTTTGTTATGCATGTTGTTGTACTCGTTACTCTTTCTGATAAAGATCCTAACTAAGTTAATAAGATCTAGAAAAACTAACAATCCACACACTGTTTAGAGGCAAGTGATGAGTATCTTTAACAACGTACTTGGTCTCAATAAGTTAGTGATGTTTTGGGACAAACTTTTCTTTTCATTATGATCGTTGAGGAAGGCAATAGAGTTAATGTCTTAATGATGGCCATATAATTATGCATTATGTAACTTAGTACTTTTGAGCTAAGAATTGTTAATAAAGTAATGTGACTTAAGTTTTAATCAAGTCAGATGTCATATTATGGCGGCATAAGTGGTTGCCTAGCTTATGACTGTCATGAGACTGTTAGCTTTTGGGCTACTACAGAACTGTTTACACCATGTTTGTGGGTGCTTCATGAGATATGGGGTACATGGTGTATGTTCAGTTTCTGGTTTGTACAGGATGGATTGACAGATGGGAGATGGTCCGTGATGGATTTGCATAGTGGAGATAGCTTGCTTAGTGGTTGCTTGACCTCAGTTGGGTGCTTGCTTGTCCTTTTCTAGGGCATTGGATGTAGCTCTCTTGACAGCTTGGGTGAATCCTTCATGATGGCCATGTGGCAAGGTTTGCGTGCTTGGAGAACAGTGGACACCCTACTTAGGAAGGGGAGCATTGTGCATCTTGGAGGAGGGCATCAGGCCCTAGATACCATGGGGTTGCTTGGATTCCTGTATGGAGGGCTTGCAGTTGGCACAAACATCCCTAGGTTGAGGCAGTGTCCATGCATGGGAAGTGGAGGAGAGTGATGGAGTCTATGTGTGTGAGGCCCCTTTTTAAACTAATTTAATAATTGTATTACACAAGACTTTATAATATCCAGATAGCCTCTCAAGAAGATCACATAATACAAGAGAGCTGATTTGCAACCTAAATTAATCTGCCTTAAGTTACTTGGCAATGATAAATGGCCAACAAATGAGCCAGCCTAAAATCTGGAATTAAATGTTCATGTACTTGTGCCTGTCCAAAACTTTTGTCATTGAATTAAATGCCAAACTAGTACTGGTAACAGGATATGACAATCCAGGAGAGGATTGCAGTAAACCCATTATACAAAAATTTCTAAGAGGAAATAAGGTTAGAAAATAGTTGAAGCACCGTTTACATCTCTACCATGGGAATCAAATAATTTATTACTAATAATTCATGTAGGTCTTATCTACTATCTAGTCTAGTAGCAATCCAAACTGACCGACGGTTTTCTTCTTTAGCCAACCAGCCATACAATGCCCTGGAGTTGGTCCATGAATTCCAAAACCTTATCAAATGCTGTTTTTAGAAAGTAAACCCTCACCCTCATACCTCAGGTGAGTCCCTCCGGGTCCTTTTTAGGGGGTCACCGGGTACTTGTAAAGCAACAAATGTTCTACAATTGGCAGTCCAGAATTTATGGATGGAAGCTAGTCAGACTAACACCATTCATGTTTGCTACCAAACTCACTCTTTTCCAACACGTATAAAGTTAGGTAAAGCAAGTAACAGTTTTGTTATTGCAACAATTATCACTATCTTTTACAGCCTTTGGTCCAGTTATCAATCTAGATACTAAACATCGTACTTTGTACCAGTTCTAGCACAAGTTTCAAACAAAACTTTAAAGCCACAGTGTGTTTATACTAATCCTAATCGATTAAGGCCTAGGAATACTTTAAAATACAAGCAGAATTATAGAAAGATCTACTTGCGATCTGTGATAAATATTGCTTTTACAGTAGTGAAAATATTAAAGAACAAAATTCAACATGCTCAATCAAAGGAATGGTCTGATTGATACCAGTAAATAATGGGAATCAAGAGCAAGGTCTGGACTCTGGAGACTGCTTGGAAGTTCGAAACTGCTTGCTTCTGAATTTTTCGTCATCACTGTATGTTGACTTACAATTCGTGCATCTTTGTCACTTGCACATTGAAATAAAGACATCAAACAAGGATTCAACATATGCTTTGGGTGACAGTTCAAATATTATTGGCAGTATTCTCATTCTGGTCCACATATTTCAAATAATATAAAAACACAAGGTTTCAAGGATGCCTTTTCATTGTACAAATTTGGCATTCGATGGCCCATACTGTAATTGCATCATATCCATACTCCAATTCTGATGCATCCAAGCAGTCGAGCTCTTGATGGAATATATTACAATATTTAGGCAATGTCCAGCGTCACACTGACAAAAGACAGCATTGTCCCCGTAGCAAAGGTAGTTATCTTGACAAAGCAATCATTGGGAAAATAACTTCCTTTTTTATGATAGTTATTTAGAGAAACTCTAGCTAAAAGTAGGACAAACACAATTTTAAAAGTAATTCTGTGGGTGGATGTATGAGCACAGTTATAAAACCCCACTTGAAACAAAACTTGTGATTGGAAGGATTTATAGAAATTGTGGCATATGATATATGTCCCACAAATACATAGATATGGCTATTGAATTCTTTCTGCTCTAAACTTATCGAACACTTAGAGAACCGTATTCACTTTTGCAATATTAAAACATCCTGGCATGCTTGTTATAATCATTTCTCTTTCTATCCTACTCTTTGCTGACGATGCGGTCCTCCTGTCCTCATCCCTAGAGGGTTTATAGAGATAGTTGGATGCCTTAGCTTTGTTCTATGACCTTTGACAGTTGACCGTCAGCCTGAGTAAAACCAAGGTTTTGATCTTCAATGGGCTGAAGAAAACTTTGGAGTCTGGACCTTCATTTCTTCTTCCGAGGGGAGGAAATTGAGATTACCGGTACCTACACGTATTTGGGGATGCAATTTTGAGGACCCCGCTTCAATTTGCGACCAACTCTCCAACCTTGGATCAACAAGGGGTACATATCCTTATCCCTCCTCAAGAGATAGTGCTTCTTACACCATTTCTAGGATATTTTTTCCAAGATAAGCCTCATGGGCTCCTTGATCCGACCCACTGTTCTATATGGATCACAGATTTGGCGACCTTCTTGACTAGAATCAGATTGGGCCTCAGCTGAGAGAGTCTAGATTCTTCTTCTTGACCACATCATTAGATACAAGCAGATGATGCGTAAACACATCATACTTGCATAGTTTGGGGTTCGGCCCTTCCGGCTTAATCTAGTGTTCAGATTGGCTTCCTTTTTGCATCGGATATGGAGCTTCACCGACTTGGTGAAGGGACGAGACCGGTACCCGTATCTGGCCTACTGTTCTTCAAAGACTATTGCCCTTTCTAGTCCTCCAGGTCGGGCTAGAGGTTGGTTCCTAGGGGTTTCATATCTTCTAGAGTCAATGGGAATTCAACTAGATCATCTACCTGTTCAGATACTCCTTAGATGCACCTGATCACCTTCTACCCATCGAACATGAGTTGAACATGATAATCAAGGATGGCATATACAAGCAGTTTGTGTAGATCACCTGCGTAAACCCTCAAGGAGGGTTGCACCCAAAGATGGCCTTTTATGCTGAGCACTTCTTGGACTTGAGAAACGGGCTCATTGTTTGACCCCAGTATACACTTCGCCACTGGATGCATGTCCTTCGCATTCCACTAGGCTAGTTCAAAGTGGGTCTCCATAGACTTCGAGGTGAAACAGGCCACCAGATGGATAGATCATACAAAATCTACTAGTTGTGCTATTTATAAGAGGTGGAGATTGAGGTGCACTTTATTTTCCGTCGCCTCGTTTACTATGAGTTCAGAGGCAGGTTCCATTGCTTGTTCAGAGGGTCTCAGACCCTCACCGACTTCTTCAGATACCCCAATCAAAGATGTTAGGCCTTATATACGCAGGAGGCCCTCAGGGTCCGAGCACATACTCTTCAACCTCACATCAGCCCAAACTCTACACAAAGGATCACTTCATTCTTCATAGTGATACCTTCAGAAAGGGGCACCAAGTGACTGGATGACATTAGTAAAGATCCAGACTCTAGGTCAGTGTGGACTCATGGTGTCCATTCCACGAGATCTTGGTAGCAGAATGATATTAGATCCCCCCCAGGAGATGGACAAGATCACCCAGGCTTAAGCGGCGGGAAAATTTTTTCAAGACAGCGGTGCAATGGACAGTCTGGGCCTCCCACTAGTTCTTCTTCTTCTTCAGGTCAGCAGACTTTATTGAGTTTTCTTCATTCAGAGCAAATGGAACATATGGAACTACAACTAACAATCGGTGTGGATGTAGGAACTTGACAGATATTCCAATGGACATGCATCCTATTGCGCATTCACCTGCCACTACCATATCAGCTATGAATACAATGTCATTGAGCCCAACCATCGTAATGTCAAGTGGTCCTTAACCTAAACCCTCTTCCCTTTAAAACCCTAAAACTTAAAAATTTAAAACATTGAACCCAAAACCGCAATCTAAAACTGTGTATTTTGGTTATATGCACCCTTACTTGCTAAATACATGAGAAACTTAACATATTTGTGTATAATGGATTGGATTCATATGGATGCACATGGATCTATATGTTTTTTTTTCAAATTTTGAATATTTCATGTATTTTTTGGTCGACTGGTTTTTTGGTCCGTTTTTTTTTTCGGTTCCGGTCTGGTTCACATTTTTTGGGTCAAGCGGTTTGATGACTGGTCCAGTTCTGATAACATTGACTTAGACCCCTGACTCCTGAGTACTCACGGGTCAGACCCTGACCCACATGTAACTTGCGGGCTATTCACTTCCTGATGAGTCCAACTTGCTGCCAAATGGAAAAGATCGCAGGTGTCAGACATAGATGCTGAAAAGGCAAAGAAATACCCTACTGTTGAACGATTTCTGTTGCATAGTATTTTTCCTTTGTTTTCTGAGTCCAATTTGAACTTCCTGAGTCATTTGTGGAGCTGGGTTTTTCAACAATGCACCCAACTGAAGGGCTGTATTTTCTGTAAACGTCTAATATATTACAAATCAAGAAAAATTAAGATACTTTTTTGGTTTGGATATTTAAAACTATCATGCATTGTGATCACTGAGAGTGGGTAGGTCTATGTCACATTTCTGTCAAGACTCTACCCTCTTCTTTGTGCATATCAACAACTAATTTATGTCTTTTGTCTTCTTGCAGCACAGCATTTTCCTTGATTCAACTCGCAGAAGTTCAACCAGGCCATTTGATCCTTGATCCAATGTACGATTATTGTATTTTTATTATTGATCCAATGTTTGTGATTTACAGACCTTTTTACCTGTCGCTTGCATGTTAAAATTGAACATTCACAGGAGGCATAAACTGCATGGTGGCATCAATTTTTTTCATTCACAGGAGGCTTTAAAACTAGAACATGTCTATTATCATGTCTGAATCTGCTACTTTTCATATAAAAGTCAACAGTGATTGGTGTATCCATATGTATTGTGGGAGTTAGCAATAAAGTTCCAAATATTCTAAGAGCAGCCTCCCTCGTCACCTTCTTTGGTAGTTAAAGGAAACTTACAGGAAGTTGTGAAAATTTTCTGTAAAAGGGATCCAGCAGGACTTCCCTGTTCAGAATACAAGCATAGATCTCTGAGGGTATCATTAGATATTTGCACTAACTACCAATATTCAGTTGTGCATGAACTGCTTCAAACAACAGTTTAGATTGACTTTTGGGTGGTAGCTTGATAATAGCCTGAATGTTACACATTGAAGAGTGCGAGAAACATTATTCTAGATAAGTGGGAATGTTTCTGGATATCACTATGATAGTATTTATGTTTCCCAATGTTTTTTTGGGTGGACGCTCTACTTACTGCCATGGGAGAAGCAAGAGTTTCTGACATATGATTGCACACTGGAAATCTGCTTCCGCAAATTATTTTAGATGCTAGAAGAATGCTGCAAAGTAGATGAACTCAAAAGGTTGTGCTTATAGATTTAGAATAAAGAAGTAAAATACATGCTAGATATCAACAAATATTACCAGATTTTTCACACTGGGATTGGGGGGGCTGTGATGGAGAGGTGAGATGAGTAAAACTTGATGGTTATATTTGATTAAGACAAGAAAAATGTAACCATTAAAATCAAAACCGGATGCTATATGATTTAATAAAACACGCAAAGGGTACACTCGCAGACCCTCGAGGTAAGCCTCTACCTCCTTTGCAATGACGCCAAAAATGTCACACAACTTGTAGTTTCCTTTTAAAATGAGTCCTATCCAAGATGGCAGAGGAGCTAGGCAACTAAAGGGGTGACCCTAGAGTATCTCGATCCCCGAAATGAATTGGTTGTCACACCGATTAGGATTCTCTTCACTTTATGCCACTTAGAAAGAGTGACAAAAGGGGAGACCCTGATCTAACCTTGTGGGAAAGATGTAAAGGCAAGACACCAGATCAAACTATGGCAATAGAGTATGTAAGGTATCCTACTAATAAAACCTTGACCGACTAGAGATAGCCACCAAGTGTACAACATTAGGATTGTGGAGCTTTTCTAAAGACAAATTACAATCCAAAGAGATTAGTTTGATGACTAGAGAATGATGCACAAGGTCTAAGATAATGGTGCAATGTTCAAATTGTAAAGTAACTACCCTGGGGAGATTTGAAAGAGGCAAATTAAGGATACCCAAGATAATGATTTCACTCGATTATTTAGACTTCCTAACACCTGAGATGACTTGCTTGATGAAAGATCTAACAATGTCTAAAATCACAAGCAAAACTGAGATCACAAAACAAAAAAATGGCTAACTTTCCGGGAAGTGCGAACTGCCTAGGTGACTAGTGCCTTCGATACAAGGAAAATGGAGTCCCAAAATGATGACACCTTTGGAGGGATTTTGTAGTCTAGGGGATGAGGAATAAAACCTAGAAAACGTTTGCCAAAATCTTAAGTTATGTAACACTGAGAATTTTAATATTTTTAGTGAGGGTTTTAGTGTGTGTGTTTTAAAGAGTGACTAAAGGAATGGAGATAAGATAAGATAAGATAATTTTATTTATGTCCACTAATGACCACAAAGTAGGTCAACGGGACTGTCGGTTAAAATGATGTTCGTGCATGCGGGAGGATCAAATGACCGCCCTTTAAAAGAAATACAATGCAAGAAGTAAAATAGAAGTAAAAGTGTACATTGCGCTGGGTTGAAGTATGGGAGAGCTCTCGCCCCAGTCTCAACGCCATAACCCTGCACTAGGACAGAGAAGCTGAGGTGGATAGGATCTCGGAGCCAAATTGACTAAGAAAGGTCTACTACTCCTAACATCCGAGGCTGAAAGAGGAAAACTGAGGGAAGTGCAATAGTGTCTGATGGTCCGAATAGGAGCTGGTGGGCGCGAACCGTCCTCTGAAGTGTTGTCGGTGAGGTCTGGAGAATCTTGTACGCCTCTCAGAGGGAGGTCTGGTACGAAGCTGT
Source organism: Pseudotsuga menziesii (assembly GCA_001517045.1). NCBI lineage: Eukaryota > Viridiplantae > Streptophyta > Pinopsida > Pinales > Pinaceae > Pseudotsuga > Pseudotsuga menziesii. The sequence goes on from LPNX010132861.1 coordinate 23,853, forward strand.
TGCTGGGATCATCCACAAATCTTTACTGATCTGGAAACTAGATCAATATCTAAGTCGGTAGATCTCTTGGTGCCCCTAGAAGGTGGTAGAATGCTTAAGAATGTCGTGATCCTCTATGTGGTATCGGGTCTGGTGGGGGGCTGAAGGACCTGCGCTCGAAACTTGAGAGCCTCCTGAATATAAAGTGTTAAACATCTCTGATCGGTGTATCTGAAGAAGGCGGCTAGAGTTTGAGGCCCTCTGAACAAGCAGTGGAAGCGTCCTCTGATCTCATAGTATATAGGACATCTGAAGATAAAGTGCGACTTGGTTTCCACTTCCTGTAGATGACATAGTTGACAGATCCTGTCTGATCTATGAATCTGGTGGTCCGTCTCTACCCGGAGTCTATGGGATCCTACTCTGAGTTGTTCGAGAGGGATCCGAAGAGCATGCATCCAATGGCGGAACTTGTACTGGGGTCGGATAATGAGCCCATCTCTGATCTCCTGGAAGTGTTCAGCATAAAAGGCCATCTTTGGGTGCAACCCTCCCGGAGGATACCCATGTAATCTAAACGAACCGCTTGTAAATATGCTCTCTGATGATCTTATTTAACTCCTATCGGATAGGTAGAAGGTGGTCAGGGGCGTCCAAAGAATACCGAAATGGGGCGAGACGATCTAATTGGATCGCTGCTGATGTAAGAAGGTCTGAAACCCCTGTGAACCAACATATGGCTCTACCTGAGTGAGTAGCACAGGCAATGGTCTCAGAAGAATGATAGGCTAAATAAGGATACGTGTCCCGACCTTTTGACGAGTCGGTAAACCCTCGGATCTGATGCAAGAAAGAAACTAATCTGAAGATGTAATATCCCAAATCTCGATATTTTCTAATTCTATGCAAATATACTGAAACAGCCGGCCATGCAAACTGCCATGCAAAATTCCCTATTTTATAGCTAAAATTAGGGTTAGGGTTTGCAGGATAGAATGAACACTTACCACTAATAAGCTGGCTGGAATGCTCCTGAGAGAATATGCATGCATCAAGCGCTGAATCGGAGATGACCTGGTATCTTTTGCTTCCAGTGATACCCCAACAACACGAACCCCAAATCAGCTAAGGGTGACGTTTTCAATGAAGGAGGTGTCCGATGAAGCTGAGAATTTGCAGGATTGATAGTCTTCCTTTGCCGGAGAGAATGCCTGGCACATGCGAAAATTTGGAGGTCTCTAGGCAGGCTAGCGAATTGTTCTGGAGGTTCAGCTGCTCATGCCCCTCTGATCCTGAAATGGATGATAACTACTCAGGATGAGCAAGACTGGATCTGATAATCACCGAGTACTGGAGTATGATACCGATGATGAGAATGGTGCCTGGGTTTCGAAGGTAAACTGAGATCTGAAGACCCAGCGAATGATTTGGGCTTTCCAGCTGAAAACCCCTTACGGCTCAAACAATCTCTGATTGATACTGGACAACTGCGAATAAATTGAAGAGCAGATGGTGAACCTAGATGGCTTACCCTGGATGAGACTAGGGCAAATATCTCATTGTCGAAACCCCATTAATTGAAGACGCCGTCTCCAACCCCAACTGCTGTGGCCGCATGCTGTGCTGCTACTCAAGAGCTCCAAAATCAATAATCATCAAAAGTAAGTCTCCTTTCACTTTATCTTCCTTTTATAACTTTCAACTGCGAAAACCCTAACTTTTGACCTAAGTAGGTCACTTTAATTTCTAATTTGCAGTTGACTTGCATGCATGCGCATGGAGACTTAAATGGGTGCATGCATCATTAAAGAAAGCTTAGATGTCATGCATGACAGTGGCCTTTGGTCCCGGTGGCCCTCTTTGACCTAATGGTGATAACATATTGATGCCCTAGATTTTCTGTAGATAGCATCAGTCTTTAGTTGATTCCCTAACTGTCAGTAACCGCTCGAACCCACAGGAATCACATAGGTTAGCAGTTTTGGTCCTCAATGCCTAATCAGATGAGGACATTACAGTCCTCCCTCCTTGAGATTGCTTGTCCTCAAGCAACTGCAAACTGGGATGCTGCAGTACATGTTCACCTTCCCATGTGGCATCCCCTGGTGGTAGTTCTTTCCATTGAACCAAGTATTCCATAATTACCTGGTTCCTGAGTTTCCTTTCTCTAGTCTGTATGATCCGTTCAAGAATCAGTATCAGTAGTCCTTCATTATCTAAAGGAGGTAATTCTATTGATGGAGCAATGTGTTGCCCAAGGGTCTTTTTCAGGTTGGACACATGGAATACATTCTGAATTTTACTTTCCTGTGGTAGTTCTAGTTCATATGCCACCTCTCCCACTTTCCTAATTATTCTTTAGGGTCCATAGAAGCGAGGTTTTAACTTTTCCGCTCCTTTCTTTTTAAGTGAAGACTGTCTGTAAGGTTGGAGCCTTAAGTATACCAAATCCCCTACCTCAAAGCTCTGCTCAACCCTGTGTTTGTCTGCATATAACTTCTGCTGATTTTGGGCTGTCTGTAAGTTTTCCTTCAAGATTTTAAGAATATCCTGACTGTCTTGTATCCAATCCTTTGCCTTAGGAGCTCTACTATCTCCGAATGCTAAATCTGCATAGTCCAAGGCCTCGTAGGCACATAATGCCTTAAAAGGTGTCATCCTAATAGACATGTGATAGGTAGTATTGTAGCAGTACTCCCCTAAGTGTAGCCATTTAATCCAGGTTCGCTGCTGCCTTGTTATGTAGTTCCTCAGATATCCTTCAATCCACTTGTTGACAATTTCAGTTTGTCCATCGCTCTGGGGATGATAACTCGTGCTGGTAGCCAGTCCGGTCCCCACTAATCTGAATAGTTCCTGCCAGAAGGCACCTGTGAATCTACTATCCCAATCACTGACAATGGTCCTAGGTAACCCGTGAAACTTGAAGACCTCGCTAAAGAATAACTCAGCTACTTGAGCTGCAAAGTAATCAGATGATATAGAAAAGAAATGTCCAAACTTGGTCAGTCTATCAACTACAACATATAAACAATCCCGCCCTTGGACCTTGGGCAATCCTGTAATGAAGTCCATGGAGACACTTTCCCACTTTTGTTCTGGAATTGGTAGTCGCTGAAGTAACCCTGCTGGATGGATGTTCTCAATCTTGTTCTGTTGACATATGCTACATTCTCGTACGTGCTGCATAACTTCCCCTTTGAGGCCCTTCCATGAGAACCTCTCTCGGATCTGTCTGTAGGTCTTCAAGAAACCCTGATGTCCTGATAATGGAGAGTCATGTGTTGCATGTATGATCTTTTTCCTCAAAGTGGATTCTGGGACGAGGTATATCCTATTCTTGTAATAGATGATGTCATCGACAATCCTGTACCTGTCATCCTGAATTTGTCCATCCAATAATTCGCAAGCGAATTTGTTTTTGGAGTATTCTACTAAGAGAAGTGCCCTCCAATCCATGGATATACTCATGAGAGATAGTGAGGCGGGTCGCCTGGATAATGCATCAGCTACTACATTATTCTTACCTTTTACATACTCGATCTCGAAATCGTAGGCTTGTACTTTGCTGACCCATTTCTGTTGGCGCTCATTCAGTTCCTTCTGCTCCAAGAAATACTTGAGGCTGTTATGATCTGTTTTGATTTTGAACTTATTGCCCACCAGGTACTGTCTGAACTTCGTGAGAGCATGTAAGATGGCTAGCATTTCTTTGTCATATATGGAGTAGTGGCGCTCATAGTTCTTCAGTTTACGGCTCTCAAATGCAATAGGGTGATGATTTTGTATCAATACTACTCCTAGCCTTTCCCCTGAGGCATCACATTCTACTACAAATGGTTGTGAGAAGTTCGGTAATGCTAAAACTGGACAAGAACTCATAATGACTTTCATCTCCTCGAAAGTTTTCTATGCTAGTTCTGTCCAGGTGAATGCTCCCTTCTTTGTGAGATCTGTGAGGGGTGCTGCAAATTGGGAGAATCCATTAACATACCTTCGGTAATAAGTGCACAGACCTAAGAAACCTCTCAATTCTGTGACTGTTTTTGGTACGGGCTAATCTCTGATAGCTCGGATTTTCTCCACGTCAACCTATACTCCTTTCTCACTGATATGTGCCCTAGGTACAACATTTCCTTCATGCCAAATTCACACTTAGACATTTTCGCGTAAAGCGAGTGTTCTTCTAGAATGCTCAGTACTTCATCTAGGTGTTTCAGATGCTCCTCCAATGTTTTGTTGTAAATCAAGATGTCATCAAAGAATACTAGCAAAAACTTACATAGCTGAACTCTGAAGGTATGGTTCATGCACGACTGAAAAGTGGCTGGAGCATTGGTAAGTCCAAAAGGCATGACCAAAAACTCATAGTGACCATAGTGGCAACAAAAAGCTATTTTGGGGATGTCTTGGTCCCTTACTCGGATCTGATGGTATCCCGAGCGAAGATCAGTCTTGGAGAAGTATTTGGCACCCCGTAGTTCGTCCATGAGTTCATCAATTCTAGGGGTGGGATACCTGTTCTTAATGGTCTTTCTGTTGAGTGCTTAATAGTCGATGCACGTTCGCAGTGTACCATCCTTCTTCTTGACCAAGACTACTGAAGATGCGAAGGGTCTAGAACTGGGCCGAATGTATCCAAGCTCCAGTAATTCTTTGATCGTTTTCTCGATCTCATCCTTGTATCTTTTGGGATGCCAATAAGGAGTGGTGATGATTGCCTGTGTTCCCTCCTCTAGCTCAATAATGTGTTCAAAGCCTCGGTCTGGCGGTCTACCTGATGGAAAGTCCCGAAATACCTTTTCGTGCTTCTATAACAAGGCCTGAATGTCACTTGGGTGTTGTGTGCTGGTTTCTGGGGGTTTCCTAAAGGTGACAAAACATTCTGCAGCCCATTCTATATCATCCTGTCTGAGTACTGCCTCCATTCTCTGTGACGAGACCGATTTTGGGGGATAAGTGTTCATGCCCCTCAAAAATACCCATTTGCCGTTTGGCCCCTGGAATTCCATTTCCATTGCCCGGTAGTCTGTAGTGTATTTCCCTATTGAATAAAGCCACTGAACACCCAATACTACATGAGTATCTTATACATCTACTACATAGAATGAATCTGTCATCTGATAGTTACCTAATGTGACATTCAATTTTGGAATCCAGTAGTTGCACTCCATGCTGGAGTTCTCGGCTACTGCTACAGTGAATCCTTCGAACTTCTCGGTTTGAATACCTCTCTTGGCTACCCAAGCGGAGTCAATGAAATTGTGGGTTGCTCCCCCATTAATCAATACTCCTACTCTGTGACCCTGTACTACTCCTCTGACCTTGAGAGTATGGAATCTTGGTACTCCAGATAATGTAGCAATGACTCCCTCTGGCGTATCACCCTGGAGTGATTCTTCCTCAGCTGCTCGTAGTTCTTCTGTGGCTTCCTGCTCATAGTCATCCTCATCACTGTTCGAATATACTTCGATGTAATGAGCCTTCGCCTTCCCTGCACACCTGTGTCCTGGCACCCATGGTTCCTGACAAGTGAAACATAGTTTCTTCCTCCTCGAGTCTTTTCTAGTGTCCTCGTCTAACCATGTTTTCTTGGGAACATCCTGCTGGAAAGGTTTCTTGTCCTTGTCCCTAACAAGAAAGTTGGTTTTGAGCGGGAACCTGTTCTTTGGGACTGAATCCTGTAGATCTCTGGCTCTACTAATGGCATCCTGCAGAGTGGGGGGTTTGTAGGCTTTCACCCATCCCCGTAGTGGCTCTGTTAGGGCCTCAGTGAATAACATAGTCAACCTGCTCTCTGACACATCTGTTACCATGACTGCTATCCTATGGAATTCTGAGATGAAGGCTTCTGCATTACCTGTCTGTTTGAGTTGAGCCAACTCCCTGAAATGTATCTCTGGATCCTTCCTGTCAAACCGCTCCATGGGCTTCTGAGTGAACTCACTGTAGGAGTGTATGGTGTTGTGACCCAATGTCATGAATCCGTGGTACCACCACTCGTGAGCCTCTCCGTCTAGGTGGAGTGTAGCCAATTTAATGGCATCTGTCTCTGTTATGGGATTGAGTTGGAAATAGGTATCCAACTATTGAACCCATATCCTCGCTGAACCTCCGCGAGTCCCATCAAAGTTTGGGATGGTCAACCTGCCCAAGGTCTTCTGCAACTCATAGTTGTGATTGAATCCCTTGTTGAAATTCCTGGGCCTGTTCCTACTCTTCATGTTGCAAAAATCCGAGAAAGACATGGCAGCATGAAACTCATCCCCTAAGTCCCTGTATTCCTGCAAATAAGCCCCAAAAGGTTCGCTAGGCTCTACCTGCATAACTGGACCACCTACTGCATCTGCCAAGTGAGGCATGGTAGGCTTGTTGGATGGTCTATTATATATGTGCGGTGTATTCTGTATAATGGTGTATGCAACCTTTCCACTGCTCCTTGTAGATCCTCGATCTATCGGTGAGGGAGGTGTACTGTTGTTACCTATTTCTGGTTTCGTAGATAATCTGTTGATTGCATTGAGTACATCTTTTTGCCCTTTGGCTAAGTCTTGCAATGCAGATACCAAGTTGCAAAACTCCATCCTATCCTCCTCTTCTCCGTTCCCTTTCCCTTGTCAGAGTGTATACCTATTTGTTCCATGTTTGAGCTGATATCCTCTAGTTGGATATCCTCAAAATTCCCTGTGTATCTACTCCTTTTCCTATAGGTTACGAAAGGGTCTCCTTCTGTATTCATTTATTTCTCATTTCTTAAGCCCACAGCTGGCCAAGAAGATAGCTCTGATACCACTGTAATATCCCAAATCCTGATATTTTCTAATTCTATGCAAATATACTGAAACAGCCGGGCATACAAACTGCCATGCAAAATTCCCTATTTTATAGATAAAATTAGGGTTAGGGTTTGTAGGATAGAATGAACACTTACCATTGATAAGCTGGCTAGAATGCTCCTGGGAGAATATGCATGCATCAAGAGCTGAATCGGAGATGACCTAGTATCTTCTGCTTTCGGTGATACCCCAGCAGCACGAACCCCAAATCAGCTAAGGGTGACGTTTTCAGTGAAGAAGGTGTCCGATGAAGCTCAGAATTTGCAGGATTGATAGTCTTCCCGTGCCGAAGAGAATGCCTGGCACATGCGGAAATTTGGAGGTCTCTAGGTAGACTAGCGAATTGTTCTGGATGTTCAACTGCTCACGCCCCTCTAATCCCAAAATGGATGATAACTGTTGAGGATGAGCAAGACCAAATCTGATAATCACCGAGTACTAGAGTATGATACTGATGATGAAAATGGTGCCTGGGTTTTGAAGGTAAACTGAGATTTGAAGACCCAGTGAATGATTTGGGCTTTCCAGCTGAAAACCCCTTACGGCTCAAACAATCTCTGATGGATACTAGACAACTGTGAATAAATTGAAGAGCGGATGGTGAACCTGGATGGCTTACCCTGGATGAGACTAGGGTAGATATCTCATTGCCGAAACCCCGCTAGTTGAAGACGCCGTCTCCAACCCCAACTGCTGTGGCCGCACGCTGTGCTGCTACTCAAGAGCTCCAAAATCAATAATCATCAAAAGTAAGTCTCCTTTCACTTTATCTTCCTTTTATGACTTTCAACTGCGAAAACCCTAACTTTTGACCTAATTAGGTCACTTTAATTTCTAATTTGAAGTTGACTTGCATGCATGCGCATGGAGACTTAAATGGATGCATGCATCATTAAATAATGCTTAGATGTCATGCATGACGGTGGCTTTTGGCCCCGGTGGCCCTCTTTGCCCTAATGGTGATAACATATTGATGCGCTAGATTTTCTGTAGATGGCATCAGTCTTTAGTTGATTCCCTAACTGTCAGTAACCGCTCGAACCCACAAGAATCACATAGGTTAGCGGTTTTGGTCCTCAATGCCTAATCATATGAGGACATTACAGAAGACCATCTCGAGGTGGAAGGGATGGGCCCCAAACTTAGTTAGGATGATGTGCTGCAAGCCTGCGGCACTCAATGTCACAAGGTTTGAGTTCGTTTTCGGGTTCGGTGACCTTCAGGTTCGATTCGGGTTCGAATTTTCGGATGAGGTTTGACATAAGGTTCGTCTATATACATTTTTTCAAAATATATATATATATATATATAGATAAACTGTATTACAAATTATAATATAAAACATTTAAAAACAAATTTTAATATAAAACATTAAAAAATAAACTATAATATACAACATTAAAAAATAAACTATATTTAAAATATGTAATATAAAACATTTAAAAATAAAATTTAATTAAAAATTATAATATACTATATAGAACATTTAAAAATACAACATTAAAAAATAAACTATATTTCAAATATGTAATATAAAACATTTAAAAATAAAATTTAATTAAAAATTATAATTACTATATAGAACATTTAAAATTAAACTATAACTAAAAATTATAATATAAACATAAAAAATAAACTAAAACAATGGTCCATCACAACTCCTCAAACCTTCAAGTTTCAACCTATGTCGTGGAAATGGAACTTCCGCCGTGGATTATGGAGAAAACAATGGTCGATCAAATAACTCCTCGAATCTTCAACCCCTCGAACCTTCAACCTATGCCGTCTTCCGCCGTGGATTATGGAGAGTCATGGGCTGTAGCAGTCGTCGTGGAAGAGCAACCTTTTGTGTGACCTCACGCAGCCGCGCAGCCGGAGCAACCTTTTCCTCATGCAGCCGCGCAGCGCCTCTATCCCGTGTCGAGTCACGAGTCACGAGTCACGAATACTGTAGCTCTCGAGTGGCGGACTAGTCACTACACTATCACAAACAAAACGAAGGGAGTGCCAGAACGAATTGAAAACCTAGCCTGAAAGCACCCGATCCTAGCCAAACCTAGACGAACCTGAACGAATTTCCCAAATCTTTTTAGGTTCGGCAAACTTCGAACCTAAACCTTTAGGTTCAGCGAACCCTGTGACACTGGCGGCACTATCTGCTTACATCTGATGATACGTCGAAGAAGAAGGATCTGGAATCTCTCAGCTGATGCCCAATCCGACTCGAGTAGAGAGGGTCCCCAAATTTTTTATTCGTATAAAACAGTGGGACGGATCAAGGTGTTCAACAGGTTCATCTTGGATGAGATATCTTGGAAGTGATGGCGAAATTACTGTCTCTCAAGAAGGGCTAAGAACTCGTACCCCTTGTTGATTTGAGGCTGGACTTTGGAGAGCTGGTCGTAGACTGAAGCGGGGACCTGAGAACTGCACTCCCAAGTAAGTATAAGTACTAGTGATCTCGGTTTTTCTCCCTTGAATAGGAAACGAGAATCCATGGTTTTCTTCACCCCATTGAAGATCATAACCTATGTAGTATGTTTTGCTCAAATTCATCGTCAGCTTCTGAAGATCACAAAACAGGGCTAATGCATCAAGTTGTCTCTGCAACCCTTTCAGGGAGGAAGATAAGAGTACTACATCATCAACGAAGAGTAGAATAGAGATCAGGACTTGGTAGAGGAGGCACCCATCTGTGTCCTGGATATGATCATGGAGAAAGGCTTCCAACTCATCGATGTAGATTCCAAACAGGGTGGGAGATAGTGGGCAACCCTGTTTCAGGGTGGGAGAATGAAACAAGAGAAAATAGAGAAGAGAGAACCTGGATTTCTTGTAGATGCCAAGTGTAATGATGTTCTTTTCCCGTTGTATCAATTCCAAGTTGATTTGCGGAAGTTCCAAGTGAAATTGATTTGCCCAAGTGAGCTAGTGTGCCCTCTCCTCCTACAAATGCAAACTACCTATGTTACATTTGATTGTCAATAGAAGAAAACTAATGATGCAAGATGAATCAAAGAGCATAACAGCAATCAAAGATATAATGAAATGACTCCCTGATTGCACAACATTTCCAAGAGAAACGATTTGGAGAGCCCTCGCAAAATTGCCAAAGTGAAATTGCTACCCTACAAGAAAACACTCTCTACAAAATATAGCCCGGATCCATCACAAGCCAACTAGAATGTCTTAGAGAATCGACCTACAATCAAGAATGAGAACAATCTTTAACAAAGAAGACACAAGATCTCTTCAAAAGTTTGTCTTTATTGCCAATAATCCAAGAGCCAAAAGTCCCCTTAAAATGGGGGATCATCTCTCTTAAATAGGAAAAGAATGATGTGCACATTCTAACCAATTTTCATCCAACGGTTCAGATTATAGCATCATCAACGGTGGAGATCTCTTTTTACAATAATACATGGATCAATCTCAAGAGAGGGGGTGTAGTTTTGCCTCTAGTGCCCAAGCTAAGCTAGATACACCATAATAATGAGATATAACATGTGGTACATGGTGGAGGGGGTCGCCTAGGGGTCTCAACTCTCCCTAGGCGCCCTTTAATACAATGACATAAGAAATAACACAATAACATATGCAAGACCATAGGGAAGTGTGTCCCCAAGGAAGTGGTCCTCCCTAGGACAATGATAAAACATGTGAAGACCCCCTCTGTGAAGATATGATACATGATACATGTGTGCAGATCCCTAATACATCATCCCAAATCATTTCCTTGCCCCTTACTAGCCTGAAATACTCAATCTGCTCATAATTTCATTTTCTCCTGCCCAGAATAAAAATCTAACTATGCCAAAAATTCAAAAAAATAGAAATTTGGTAATACTCATTACTCATACCCCAAAAACGATCTTGGTGGAAGGCCTTCAAATAACATTTTTTTAAATTTAATAAATTCTGGTTCATTTCATTAAAAATTCACTTAGTTACTGCATTGAACCAATTTTTGCATTTCTGAAGCACTAGAATGGTTTGAGTGACCTCCAGAGGCACCAAAATACAACAATCGAATACCTGTAGCCACATCCACCTACGGGTCCTATCGGTTGATCAAGTTGACAGAGTTGACTAGGTCAAAACTGATCAAAATATTGACTGAGCCATGAAATAACTAATCCTGCATGCATAAGGGGTTGAGAATGCTCCATTATCTATATTAATAGCCTACTAAAACATAAGTGTCATGAACTATGGTGATCAAGCATGGTATAATTAGACTTACCATAGAGTAGCTTCACAGTCCACTAGTTAACCAATTCCCAAGTTGACCAAGTGGCTAAGCTTGGTGAGGTGGATACAACAAGGCTAGGTTTATTGGGAATTGACTTATTTGATTTTAACCATGTGATTTTTTCGGAGAAAAAGGGAGACAATGGAATCCACAGTGACATGTACAAGTCAGATAACACTAGAGGAAGGAAGTGTCTCACAAATGGAATAAGTTGAGTGAGAAGTGTCCATTCAACTCTAACAAGTGTCTATAACTCACTTCCAACCCGTATTCACTAAGTTACCAGGATTCGGATATGGATACGGATACGGATTCGGATACAGATTCGCCAGTTTTTTGAAAACTCAAGATCCGGATACGGATACGGATTCGGACACAAATTCGCCAGTTTTTTGAAAACTCAAGATCCGGATACGGCAAGGATACGCCATGTACAAAAATATAATAATATTTTTTTAAACTTTTAAAAATTCAAAAACATATTTGGAGTTTAAAAAACAAATCCATTTATGAATCACGACATTAAAACTGAAATCATTAGACATTTTATAAACTTGAAGATTGAAATGGTGCATCATGCCTCATACAAAAAGTTAAAAGGATAATATGATATATCATGATAGTAAATACAAAAATGAGTGTCTCATCAATGATCACTCTACTAATATGATAATGTAGAGTGAATCTAACTACAAATCCTGAAATGGGTCTACATCCTCATAATCTGCATATGGAAACTCTACTTGTACATCGACATCATGAATAGATGATGCGGGGCCTGGAATGGTGGAAGTTGCATCTGATGAACGCTGAACTAGTGGTACAATATCCTCAAGCAAGTTGAGGTGAGTCATGGCATTCAATGTCATGTTTAAGTCAGAGGTCTCAAGCTCCACATCCCACATCCTACTCAGACCTTTCTTATACTCTGGATTTGAATGTGATAGAAAGCGGAGGTTGGAATGAACATATACAAGATCTTCAGCCTTCGCTGCTCCTAGTCTTTTTCGCTTCACCGAATGGATAAAGCCATATGTACTCTAATTCCTCTCAGCTGATGAGGAACTAACAACTTGGGATAACAACCTGGTGGCCAGAGTTGAGATATGAATGCTTTCCTGTTGATTTTTGTACCTAGTCAGATGTTCCCTAAGTGGCTTTATTTTGCCTAAGTCACTTAAGAGGGAAAAATGTGACCCTCACATTAAAGTCACTTAAATGTGATTTTATGACTATAGTCACTTTTTTGATAAAGTAAGTGAGTGAGTGAATTTATTTATGGGAAATAAATAAATGAGAATTTCACTCTCACTGGGAAATTATAAAAAGGGGTGAGGGAGGCAAAAGTGAATGACTTGTTCATTTTTCAAGTGAAGGAGAAGAGAGAGCTCAAGGAGGTCGATTTTGCTCAAGGAGGTCAAATTCCAGGTTAGGGTTTGAAGCTGAAGAATTCAGTGTTTTGCTTGCACGGTTCCCGAGGTGTACGGCCACATTTATTGCTGGTGTACGGCTGCATTAATTGCCAGAGTACGGCTGCATTTATAGGCACGATTTTCGAGGAGGAAGTACGGCTGATCTGCACGATTTTCGAGGTGTACGGTCTGCTGTCAGTGCATTAAATGCTGCACGGATCCCGAGGAGTACGGACTGTGTACGGCAGAGCTAATCGGCACGAATTTCGAGGTAAAGTACAGTCTGAATTTAATGCTGTACGGACTGTGTACGGACTGCAATAATTAGGGCACGAATTTCGAGGATCCTGTACGGCTGATCTGCTGTACGGCCTGCTGTCTGATTTGGCACGAAATTCGAGGAGATGTACGGTCAGGGTTTGCTGTACATGTGCATTTATTGCTGAGAGAAATTCTGGTGGAGATAAGTTGTATTTTCATCTTTCATTTTCTGTCCTACATTTTACTGAAGAAATAATAAAAGCTCTCATCTCAAACTGGTTTTCCCCGTGGGGGTTTTTCCAGGGCAAATTTGCCAAAAATTACTGTGTCAAATTTTATGGTGTGCATGTGTTTATTTACAGCCTGTTAGTTGTTTTCAGCGTGTTTAAATTGTTCAGAGAAATTTCATAAGTAACTTCAAGCATATGCATAACCGGCTGAAGTGAAACTCACGAAATTGTTCATTAAACCAGCAAGCTGTTAAACAAGGAATTTCAACATTTCCCTGCCATGGAAGCCCCACCAAGTAATAGGATCAATGTGCCCCCGATCATTCATGGTTGTTGGGTCTGAAAAGCCACCAGTGGACTGCCTAAATGCTCCAAATTGTGCACGTACTTCCATTGTTGTTCCCACATCCCTATAAATTTTCCTCAGAGCTGTCCAGAATCCCTGTTTGGGGTTGTCCTACCAGGTAAAGACAATTTTTTGGAATGATAATATTCCGGGTGCAGTGCATATGCCAAAAGGGGCAATGGTGTGGTCATTTTGTTCTACCTTTCGGTAACTATGTCCTTGACTTTGTGATAAAATGTTTCAAAGGGGTCATTATCATTTTCCTTGATAATTTCCCTTATCCTCTCCAACATACTATCTATGTTCTCATAGACTTCCCCCAAGCAAGGCATATCTGTGTCAAAAACCCTGATCATGGTCAAGATTGGTTCAGTAAACCGCAGAAGGTATTGGACCTTGTCCCACCATGCATCATCAAGAATGATAGACTTGATCTTCTATCCTCTATCAGAAGTGGAAGTCCTCCATGATTCCCAAAGAGGGTCGATGACCATCGCCTCTAATGCTTGTTTGACCTCCAAAAACGGGTTTCAGCAACCTACAAGTTTTAAAAATGTAAACGTTAAATCAAAAATTATATATGAATAAAATTAACAATTCACAATATAAAGAAATAATATTGATTTAAAAAAGGAGTACCTTTAGTAGCTCCAACTTTGCAAAACCCCGATATATGGCTTGTGACATTGAATGGTTGGTGATGAACATCTGGATTTCTTTTGCTGCCTACATATACCTCATTAATCCACTCAATCTCACCAATCTTGACAAGCATAAGGTTCAATGAATGTACTGCACATGGAGTCCAGAAGATGTGATCATATCGACCCTCCGCAATCAACCCTGCAACTCTACAAACATGTGCATTGTCCGTAATGACTTGGACAACATTCTGTGGCCCCACAGTTTCGATTGCATCAATAAGAATTGAGGAGATGAATGATGCATCTTTCTCTATTCCACTGCAATCAACAACCTTCAAAAACATTGCCCCTTGGGGGCTTATTGCAATAACATTAATTAAAGGGTGGTTTCTTTGGTCTCTCCATCCATCAAAAACGATGGACACCCCTATTTCTACCCATGTATCTTGGATTGGCTGTAATTGTCTATCCACAGATTATCTTTCTGATGTTAAATGTTGCTTCAAGAGGCCCCAAAGAAGGCCTCTTATTAGCTGTAGCCGCAGATCTAGATGGCAATGGAGGCCTTGTTGTAGAGCCTTGCACAAGGATTTTTCCCTTAGCAACTTTCTTATCACAAGCATCTTGCAAAGATGCATAATACTTACTTTTTGCAAGACTCAAACCTTGTCCAGGTTTACCATTTGCATCAAGTGGGCCAGTGCATACCTACACCCTCGTGTTTGTATTCCTGATGAGCTGGCCCTTCACCCTAGTGTATGAGACATTTCTAATGGAACCACATTCACTACATTTCCATTTGTAAGAGCCACCCCTAGGATTTTTCCCTATAATTTCCACAAACTGCCATAGAGGAGATTTTGGGTCTTTATATTCATTCCCCCCCCCCCGCTCAGTTTGTTGTGGTGGTTCCATGTCTATGGCTCTGCATATATTTGTAATTTATTAATAATGTGTACTCCCAGTGCATGAATTAATGCAAGTAGACAATGAATAAAGTTATAAACTGCGTGAACATTGTTTACTAGTTAACTAGTGAACTAGTTATTGTTAGTTTATTAAAAAATAAAATGATAAAATGATAAATCATAGTTCACTGTAACAGTGAACTATGATTTATCATTTTATCATCTATCATTTTATTTTTTAATAAATATTAAACACTAACAACGCCACTAAACTTGGAAAGCTTGAAGCCTGAAGCTAAAGTTTAAACCTAAGCCATCGGATTCAGCGTTTTTTGGCCTTCAAAATCGAAAATCGCTAGATTTTATGGACAGACAATTTTGTTAGTTGAAAATCGTTGATTTTCAAGGCACGACTACAAGACGGCCGCGCGAAGGGGAAACAGGAAATGAGACGCATGTAAAATCGCTTTTTTGCAATGTTCCCCCAAGTTTCCGGGATGGGGAGACGTGGGAGCAGAGAAAAGCACATTCGAGACGCGTGGAGACCACCCCCAAATTTACGTATATTCAGGGGGGACGTGGGGAAGTCTCTAAAATTATAAAAATAAAATAAAATATCAAAAATAATAATTCATTTGATGTATATTAATGATTGTGCAATGTAAATACTAAATATATCAGTTTATTTTCTAAGTAGTACCAAGTAGGAATTGTAAAATGTGAAAATAATGGGAAAACATTAAAAAAAAATTCCCAGAGGCATGGTTGGGGAGGGAAAGTTTCGCCCAAGAGTCCCCAAGTCCCCGGGAGGCAAGAAACGTGGAAACGCGTCCTCGTGGAACACTGCTTTTTTGGGGATTTGGGCACCCCGAAGGTGAACCCTTCACCTACCGTGAAATCGTGGGTGTGAGGCCGCCATCACGAGGGTCGTGACCCATGTAAAATTGTTTTTTTGTGGATCTAGGCACCCCCTAGGTGAACCCTATCGTGAAATCATGGGTGTGAGGCCGCCATCATGAGGGTCGTGTGAGGCTGCAAAATACAAGGGCCGTTTTCGTGTGAGTGGGCAGTAGCAAGCAAGTGCTGCTACAGTAGTAGGTGATTGCCACAACCCACGGGCCACACCACGTCCACAAGACAGTTGCGTTCAGTTTCGGAGTTTAATGAATATATCGATATTTCATCAAATCGAAGAAATTTCAAAAAAATCACGTTTCATTTTTAGAAAAAGCATTTATTAAAAGGATGGTATCAAATATAAATAAGTATATAGCTAAGTTAGATGATATAATGATATAAAATAATGTTATATAAATAAAAAATCTAATTAATAATAAGTTAACTTATTTCAAAAACTTTGTATTATTATATTTATTTAAAATTTTCATATATTTTTTAATTTTAAAATTTATGGTCCATCAAACTTCATGCCGAATTTTATGGCCAAATTTTTTATTGTCGATTTTTTGTCAATTTTCGAAGTCTCTGAATTCGAACACGAACTCGAACTAGGTGACGTAGGTTTAAACAGTGCTAAATTTTAAACAGTGAACAATCAACAAACTTCACCTCATAACACTCAGGAAGCTAAAGTTTAAAAACTTTACCTCGTAACAGTTGGCAAAGGTGATTGCATAGTGACCCGAACTACACAGTTACCTAAGGTTGACTGCACATGACGCCAAATTTTTTCTTTCTAGTGGATTCTGGAACAGTCTGTCGCTGTGTCTCTGTTGGCTCTAATTTGTGAGTGGGGTAGTTTGTCGATGTGTGTCTGTGCCGGCTCTGTGTCCGTGTCTGTGTCGGCGATCGCTCTTCCCTATCACAACGCGCCAAAGAAAAGAACCTGTCTGCTGCGAGGATGGGTTCTGAGTGGGGTAGGGGCAGTCGTTCGATGAGTTCTGTTTGCTACGAGGATGAGTTGTGAGTGGGGTAGGGGCAGTCTTGTAGTTGGGGAAACGTAAAAGAACCTGCCAGCTGCCGAATCCGGGCCTCTAAAATGCAGCATACGCGTCCTTTTTAGGGATCCGTTTTTAAATCCGCGGGATACGTTTCCGACAAGCACAAAACGATTCTGAATTTGACGGCGACGACAATCCGACGGATCCTTCCCATATTTAGGCGGATCCGGATCCGGTTCAAAACCATGGATCCACGGAACCTTCACCCTTTCTAGGCAGATCTGGTAACACAGCTTATTCAGGGTCCATAGGGATCTTTTCTAGAACCATTGTGTTGAGTGCACAACTTACTGTAACTTTAAACTCAGGTTCTAGGGGACTCTTAGAATTAGCAATCCCTTACTCCATCCCACATCCATGCTCGTAGGCTCTATGAGGAAATAATCATTACATTTATTTAAAAAGCAAGGGCCAACAGTCATTTTGATTTTCAATTATTGCACATCTGCTTGTATTTGGCCTTTCATTTCAACAATATTTCATTATTTTCATGAGCCTTCTTGGCTTGCATTTCTTCGAGTATAGAAAATCATGCTAATTCACGTAATGATGATAGAACATCTTGCTTCAAGTCTAGTTGACACCACTCAGGAAACTAGCCATCCTTAGCTCATGTCACAACACCAACAGGTACTCCTGGGTCAAAAGTGAATCATGGGGTCTACTAGCGGGAATCATCCACAATCAGGACCAGACATCGGGGGTATTTGACCAGAAAGGTCAAGGCTTCAGAAACCCAACTCACCTAGGCTCAAGACCCAACACTGACAGGTTCCTTCGGCCGAGAAGGGTCAAGGATTTCGGTAAGTTATGTCCCACAACTCAGAGCTGAGACATAAGACAACATGGAGTCTATCTAATACAGAGGTCAAAGTAGGGGAAGCTCCTCAATCTCACAGGTTCAAGTCATAAGTTAGGGATAAAATCAAAGGGGTGTAGTATACTGGATGGACGAAGATAGTGAAGAATGATGCCATACATGCCAAGGTCTCGGTCAAATTTGTATAAGGTAAGCAATTTTAGTGAGCATAAACAAAGGCCTTTAACCGTTAGGACTATTCAACAACTCATGATAATAAGTCAACAAAAAGGAAATCACCATTGTTAGCCACCAAATGCCTAGTCAAAAGCTATTTGAATATTGACATGGTCAGTGAATTGTCTAAGATAAAGGTTCTCTTTCCTCTTTCTGAATTAGCACGGATTCAATCTTAGAAAGAGCAATTGAGGAAATTTCTTAGGAATGGAAAAACAAATGAAGATTGCCCAGTTGTCTTTCAAGCAATGAACCAAAAAAGGAGAAATAGACGACATGCTCCTTTCTACATAGCACTGGTTATAAATTATCCCCTGCTTCGTAACTATATGTTGGACTTTGGAGCCTCTACATATATGATGGCTTTGAAGGTAATGAACCAGCTAGGGTAAAAATTACTATGCTGTATAGGAATGTTTGTGCTATGGACTCTAGAGAAGTTAAAGTATGTGTTCTCATAAAATATTTGCAATTAAAATTGGTTTCCTACCCAGACATTTTGATGTTCTTGACCCATGGGGTATGTTATTTTCTAGAAAGTGGGCTGCCAGTCTTGATGGCATTATTCAAACGGATTTATTATATGCTTCCATTCACATTTGTGAAGGCACGTTTGTTACGTTGTACAAAGAGCCGCCAGTTAGATATCATGTAGAAGACTCGATAGATCCAATGAATGAATTAATATGTGTAGAAGAAGATTTGGGTAGTTATGTTGTTCTGGCCCATTCATTAGCTCCCGAGTCAGAAAATCAATTTGAAGAGAAGGGTGAGAAGGCCTGGAGGATGTACTTTAATGGTGCCTAGTTTAGAGCATGCGCAGGTGCGGACCTTGCATTCATATCTCTACAGGGTATTACGAAGAGTTTTTCATACAGTTTGGAATTTGAATGTACACATAACATAACAGAGTACAAAGCACTATGTATTGGTCTAGAACTAATAGTTTGCTTGACTTCTGGGGATGAACTAGTACACATGAAAACCTCGTGCTCTAGGATTCTAAGTTCTAACAAGGTGGGATTTCAATTGGCTGACCCATGTCATGGATTGTTCACAAAACTTACAATTCAAATTTTGTGGTTTGTCCCATCTTCAGGTTCACCATATTGACAAAATGGGTCCAAAACCTTGAACATATTGGCAAGGTCTGGTTTAACCTATAATCATTCTATGATCCATGGAAAAATGATAATACGAGACAAGCAACATGCACTTTGCAAATCCTTGCATAAAACTTGAAAAAATGCAACTAGTTAGACAGTGGAATTTTAAGAAAAATCTTGGAATATGAAAACCATAGATAGAAATCAATTCCTGCTCCAATTAAAATCTTTGATGGCTATGAGAACTGTAGTTTCCTGCTCCTAAGATGAATGGTTCATGATGAGAATCTCCTTCCCTTTGAATCGCCAACTGCTGTGAAGAAAAGAAATGCCCCCTAAAACAGAATTCATCCCTTTCTGGGTATTTTCACAAGGTTGTGATGCAATCTTTAGGGAAAGATCACTATTTTCTGGTTTTTCCTAAAATTGTGATTTTTACTGGGTGATTTATTGGTTTCATGTTGACATTGCAATTTTTGGTGATGTCGTTGATTTTTTGGCGACTCAAGGGGCTCTGGGATAAGGATCAGATTAGCGATGTTGTCGGTCAATTTTTTCTTGATTTGCAATGGGTAGACCATCATCATGCTCTTCATTTTTGGCCCGAGACATGCATTTTTCTTTGGTGTCGTAGATGATGTTTGGATTTTCAAGTCATTTCAGTTCAGACATAAGAATGGACAACAAAATGTCTTTTAAAAAGGTTTCTAGCATCAAGAAGATTTGCCTTTGACTTCTCACAAAAATTTAATTTAGAGTTGTCTGCCGGCCTTCGATACATCTTTTTAGAATTGAGATTGGCCCTAAAACTTCTAAATTAAATGTTTGTTCTTAAGTGGAGAATTAAAATCCAGAAATTTTATTTGAGATGTTTGCCTAGAGGATCACCAGCATAATGAACCAGCAGAAAAGCTCGCAGTGGGATTCAAATCTCATAAATAATAAGCTCTTCCCTTGCCAAACGCTGTGAAATTCTACAGCCTACTGCCTTGATTTAGAATATATTATTGTAAAGATTCAAACAGTGAACTCAAGCCTTGAACTAACTAAATAGGGCTTCAAATGCAGAAAGATTGGCGTTTAAAATGAGGGATTTGAAATAACAATCTTTTGGGTTCTGTCACAACAAAATCTAGCACCCACAAAGTAAAAGTTCCAAGCACCAAGGTAATAGCTTTGTGTAACTCAGGAAGGCCGTGCACTGTCACCTCAACTGCTTTTCCCCACACTTTAGGTTGGCTTTTCTCTTTACCCCGGGGGGGCTTACCTAAGGTAGGATTATCAAGGCTATGGAGTGGGGGGCTGAAGGTGAAAATGAAGAATAAGACTTGAAGTTGTAGTATATGAAAGAAATGGAAATGGGGAAAGTTATATGGGAAAGAAAGTAGGTAAGAAGGGAACAAGGAAATGGGATGATATTACTAGTTTCTATCATTCTATGGGCTAATGGAGTCATGTAATTTTGCATAATGGAAGAGCTGTTTTGGCACATTCACAACTAATCTGAGGTAGGCTATATGGTAGAAAGGACTTATTTGACACATCCAACCTATTTAGATGAAAGAACTTGTTTGATACATCCATCTTTAAGTGTGTACTCAAGGCAAAAGGAAGTAAGTTTGTTACAATAAACTTCTGGCTAAATTATAGTAAATTTGCTGGAAATTAGTGTAGAAACAAGTCTTCGAGGGCTAGATTTATCCCTCATCACACAAAATGAAGGTGCTGTTATATTGGCTAAATTATTATTAAATTTCAACAACTAATTTGTTAGATGAAAGGATATAAAACAGAAATATAATTGCAAATAAATCAAGAGGGAAAAATTCCTCACGTTGACTACTCCAAGAAATAAAATGATTATATTTATTGGCCTTCAAACAAGTGTGATAACTAGAGGTGTCTACAACAAATTGACAACCAAAATGAAGAGCATAACATAATTGTACAACAAATTAGAGCAAGACCTCAATTCTTCATTAATATTCAAGGTTTTGATATAGAAGGGAGCTCCATTAACCGTCCACTCTAAGCTCGTACAATCTCCTATCACTTCTCAATCTTCTAGTCCAAATCCTCAATCAACCAATTACCAAATTAAATGGGAGAGCTCATTTGTATAAACGTAGTTTCGTTTCTCTTACAATAAAATACAATATTTTCCTATCCAACTCCATGACAAGTCAAAGAAATATAAAATAATATAGTAGTTAGGCCTTATCCTCAAGGAAACAAGATAATAATTAATAATGCTTTCATGTAACCAACTCCACGAAACTAGTCAAAAAATGACAAAATAATGGAGTGGGGACAACCTCCAACAAGATGAACTCAAGAAGAGTGGTACAAATCTTCAAGTGAGTTGTTGGTTGACCATGTCGAAATATTTCATGAAATAATAAAAATGTCTCTCTGCCTCGAACAAGAAAACAATAAAATGCTCCAAGGACATGCTCCTCCAAGTAGATATATGCACAAGTGGCATGCGTGGGTTTCCTCCAAGGTAAAAGTGGTCCAATTGGTCGTTAAATCCAATGTTCCCCCAAGTTTCCGGGACGCGGAAGCGTGGGAGCGGGGAAACGCATGGTGGGGGCGTGTGGAGACTACCCCCAAATTCTAGGGAAATTCGAGGGGGGCGGGAGGCGAGGGGGCGTCAAGGTCATAAAAATTATAAAAATATATATAAATTAAAAAAAATAAAAATTATAAATGCTAGATAATAATTATAAATATCATAAATCTTAACAATGTAAATTAAAATTTAAAAACTAGCAATTTAATGATAATCTAACAAGCATGTTACAACTTACAAACATACACAAGTGACAATTCAATGATTAACTTTAATGACAGAGACTTTTCTAGCTTTCCCAAGGTATAACGGTGCCCTAACATGAGCTGATCTGTCTTTGCATATTATTGTGCAAGCACAAAATATTCAAATGGAGATTAGTAAATTGCAGCAAAGCTTGGAGTTTTTGATCAGGGCCCTTTCTACTACAATCCATGGAAGCAAGATCTGAAAACAAATATGAATACGATCTGGTACAGGTACAAAAGAACTAATAAAATTAAAATACAGATGTATATATTTCATAGACACAAAAACATCACATATCACAGAGTGATATAGTAGAGCTATATTTATATATACAGTGTATTGACACTGTCTAATGTTTAAACTTCCAACTTTATGCAGGTATTCACAACAGAACTAAGCAAATGTTAATGTACGAAAATAATAACTCAAATGTTCGACAAGTCTTCATAGGAGAATTAAGGCTACACCCTACAAGCATCATGACACATTGTGGCTGCGCGCTACTGCTCACTATTAAAATCTAGTTGCAAGCTAGATTCTAAACAGAACTTCTAAGTACTTGAATTTATTATATTTGGAGCCTGGACTCTGGATGTAAAACGTAGCAGAAAATGAGAGGATATAATTGCCTAGTCATGGCCCAGAACACAGCCCAGAAACACATTACACAGCCAGTACTATCTCTTGGAAAATCACTGGTATTTAAGAATTTAAGTTTCAGAACGCACAATAAACAATTAAACTCTTTGAAATTGTGATATAGAGATTAACCAGATATTTTTTAATTTCGAATTTTAAAAAATTTAAAAATGCAAAATCATGGGGGCGTGTGGGAGCCCCCCGACTTCGGGGAGGGGCGTGTGGGCGCCCCCCACAAGCGGGGCGACATTCAGAGCCAGGAGGCGCGCCCCCTCCTGCATTTCCTGAAGTTTCCGTTTTTTGGGGGCGTGAGGAAACGTTTCTGGAGGAGCCCCCAAGCGCCTGGGGCATGGGGAGCGAGGGGGGCGAGCCCCCGACCTTGGGGGGCGAGTTTTTGTGGAACACTGGTTAAATCAACCTCCGCATGTATGCATAATGGTTAATTCTCTAAGATAACCATAATACTTCTCCAAAAATCCAATGAGTGATTAAATCAACATGAAAATGTGTGCCACAAAGGTTAGAGCTCTAATACAACCATAGTCCACCTCCGAATAACGACTAAATGAAGAAATTCAGACATAAATATGAAATCTCTCATTTACATATTATGTCAAAGTCAAACCAGTGTTACAAACATCGCCGATATATTGGCAACATCACGATATATCGCGATGTCAACTCACTAGCGATATATCGGCAATATATCGCCACAATATTTTCCTCGATTTTTTCCCGATTTGATCGCGATATTTGCCGATTTTTTCTAATATATAGCGATATTTGCCGATTTTATGGCGATATTTGGCGATTTTTTCGAATATATAGTAATTTTTTGAATTTTTGTATTTTTTAATATTTTTGTATTTTTTATTTTGCAGATATATTGCCGATGTTTGCCGACATTTTCACTGATAAATCCGATAATTTCTTTTTGGACCCTCGGCGATATATTCGCCGACACGATATTTGTAACATTGTGTCAAAGACTTGATCAAACTAGGCTTTATAATTAAAAATTAAAAATATGAACCACCAAGATCAAGAACTGTTCCAATACTCAAGTAAGTCATTCACACCATAAATACATAGGAAATTTGGTTTAACACCGGGAAAAACCCCACTCTTGGGGAAAACCCTAGAAAGAAAATATTATCATTAAAAGAGAGTCTCAGAAATATTTTTCTTCAACACAGAAAATATTTTTCTTCAAACCCTTACTGACAAAATCATTCACCAAAACAACTGCAAATACCTCGAAAACCCTGCCAATTTGCTGCTGCACAAAACTGTTGTACTTTCCACACATGTGGTACAGACTGTACGGATCTGCACACGCGTTGTACTTCTGTACTTTCTGCCTGCCTCAAGATTCGTTCCCAACAGCAATAAATGTTGTACGACACAGTAAAAAAACAGGAGTACGGAATCTACCTTGAAATCTAAGCCTTCAAACGTGTTGTACATATTTGACAGGATGCTTTAAATATTGTTGTACTTGCCTCGATATTTGTGTTGCAATTTGTCTTGGGAAACGTGTCAGTCTTCTAGGGTTCTTCTTTCTCTTTCAGTCTCAATCTCTTCTTCTTCTTCTCATTGATGGTGGTCACTAATTTGTCCTCAACCCTAGTTTTATACTTTAAATTTCATAACTACCTCATCTAACCAATTTGATCTAATGGTTAAGATGCCTTTATAAAATCTAGGGGCCTCACTTAGTGCACCTTTATTTAATAATAATTTACTTTAATTATTAATTACTTGTAAGTGAGACCCAATACAATAAAGTATAAAACATCATTAATTTATACATTAGTCACTTTTATATATAAATGTACATAAGAAACAAATTACATGTGCTCTTTATCACACCACACTCAAAACTATAAAGGGGACCTTCAAAGCTAACTTTTCAACACTCCCTCTTAACGAGGAAGGTCTGCAACACTATCTCCATCTCTGACTCCTGCAACAGCTCTCTCCTGCTCTGAAATCAATCTCGGAAATAGATGCTCTACCTCGAACTGAAACTTTGAAGCCTGGGACTCAACCTGAGTCTCATCAACCTGCTCAACTGCACCATCACTTGATTGGATGAGCCTCTTTCCAATGCTCTGGAGAGAGTCACTCTCCTCTTCAGGTCCATATCTATCAAATGCAGCATTATCCTCATCTTCCGACTCCAATAGCCATCCTCCTGCTCCTGCTCCTGGTTGTACAATATGCCCTCTCAAGACATAAAGTCTATCCTTGCGATCTCCCAATAAAATGGTGGTACCAACTGGCTCATCTCTTTGATACAAGAAGATATGACCAGACCTGATCATCATCCCATAGCCATCATCCTCGTGTAACTTCCTCGACCCTCCAACCGGCAAAGAGGACGCTACCAAACCATTATCTATCCGGGCAACTAGCCCCATGAACATGTGCATACATAAAACTGAAATAAAATGCTTGGAAGTAAAAACATGCAAAGATGCATAATTGTTTAACATACAGCAGAAGCAAAACCATACAGTCAAGCATTCAACATGTTCATCATAATTCATTAGACATCAAATATAATTGTGAATATAATTGCAGAGATGAAATAGACAAGAATACTTATCTTGTGAGGAATTCGTCCCACAACCAGCTACGTCGCTGCAACGTTCCACCCAACCATAGGCCAGTGTGCTCCTTAATCTCTCAACAACACTGCCACCCCCGAGCTGGGCATGATTCCCCAAGGAATAAGGAACAAGCAAGTTTACACATAGCCAAGGATACACAAATCAGCCAAGCCAACACAGTTGGGTTTATCAGGCCATCAAGGAGCTGGGAAAAGCTGAATGCTAAGCTGGTGAGCTCATTGAAGAGCTAAGGACACCTACACCAGAACTAGCCTGACTTCTAGGACACCCACACACACCCAACACAAGGAAATCAGTCCCTTCTCTGCTACACAGTCCCTCAGACCCTGACTTCCCTTCCAGTCCTATTCAGGGGTTGTGGAGAAGAAAGCCAACCCTCTAGCTCTATCTGTGTGGCTCCCAAACACACCAGGTTTAACAAGCAAACCAAGCCTTCATTCCCACTCCAACACAGTCCGAAGACCAACCACTGCATACACACAGCAAGATAAACAATTCACAGCTCTGATTGGGGAATTCGATCCCTGAGTCGTTCTTGGCCCTATCGTGGCCAAAACGACTCAATAGTAACCCACATCAAACCAAAAGTCGCGGGGAAAACAACAACCCCGATCTCAACATTGAAGCAACGGGAAATACACAGTCCAAAAATTGGAAAGGAGGTCCGGCTCTCAGCCTAGATGGGGGGACATATACACAGACCCACAAAATCGGTATGGAAAATACACATACACAGCCCAAAACGTGAATGGATCATTCACGAATACCACAAACTTTATACACACAGCAGAAATCGTGCCCCTGAGGCCACCCTCCCTGCTCTCTGCGTGAGAAAAACAAAATGAAGAATCCCAACCTGTGCGTGAGGAGAAGAGAGAACGACTGTCTCCGCGTGAGGATGGACCTGAATGGAGAATGGAAGAATGGCGTCCCTCTTCCTTCCCTGCCCACGTGAAGTGAAAGAGTCCGCTGGTGGAGTGTGCATGTGGGCAAGGATTGACAGTCCTGCGACACACCACTGCCCAACAATAACTGCCCCAACTAACAACAAAAGGTTTTAATGTGGTGGTTGACTGATAAGACAAGGAAAGGTGAGTAAGTCAAAAGGGGTTTAACAGCTAACACATGGCCTTTCCCCATAGGATCAAAGTTTAATAATTCCCCCCCTTATCCTTAGGGAAATCATGCCCTTTTCATTATGGTTGCATTGACATAGCTGGTTGGGGTTCATTTTAATTAAAATGCATATTTACATAATGCCAAAACTATAATGTGTTGTATATCACGATATACCATCGGCAACGATTTCAATCGTCGAAACATGACACAACCAAATTGATGGTGGGACTTTTGCCTTTAGCTCCACACCACGATCAATTACATTATATACATCATATACATCTAATGCAAACGGGGTCAAAACCAGGGTGTTACACCTCGAATGATGAAACTGAGAGTTTTCTCAGTCTCATCCCAGGTACAAATAAAAGTCCATGTATATCCAAGATCTCTCGAAGGTCTAGTTGGAACCTGATTGTTCCAACTCATTGCATCGCAATCTGGGGACTATCAACATTGGTCTAGATGAAATGTCATGGCCCCAACCAAGTGATCATCTGAAATGAATCATAGATTCCAGCCATATGTTTGGTTGCACCGCTGTCAACAACCCAGACATGCTCAAAGGTAGAACTCCCTACACTAGAATCAATTGAAATAAGAGAAAACTCTTGCTCAAACTTCTCGGCATATTCTTCTACTATTGCAGAGTCTGCCACATCTCTTTCAATCTTCACAATCTTTTTCTCAGGACGTTTCGAGGCATAATGCCCCATTTGACCACAATGTTTGCACTTGATTTCACTGAGGTCTTTTTTCTTCTTGTTTGTCTTTGCTGCAAGGGCTACATTATGCTCCACCTCCTCGTTGACTTGCCCACCCAAAGCTCCTTCTCGAATCTCCTCTTGGGTGAAATCATCCCACAACCTAGACTAGTCCGGAAGTCTCTCTGCCAACAATACATTTGACAAAGACCTCCCATCTCTTGGTAAATCCCTTCAAGGCTATCCTCACCAACTCTAAGTCTGAGATGGTCTATCCTACCGCAACCAACTCATCTTTGACCTGAGCCACATGAGTCATGTAGGAAGTTACACTTTCATCTTTTGTCATCTTCACATTGTGTAACTTGTCTTTCAAGGCCATCTTCCGGTTCTCATTCTTTGCCTCGAACAACTGCTTCAATGTGTCCCACATGTCATAGAATGTATTTTTCTCTACCAAATGAGGGATCAGATGATCTTTCACTCCATCCAGGATCACCCTCTGAGCTCTGGCTTCTAAGGCTTCATGTTCTTTTAATGCATCCTTGTCTGTGGGCTTCGTCATTATGGTGCTTGCAAAGCTCCAGATTTTCCATTCCTTGAGCACTGCGGTTATCCTCACTTTCCAAGGTATATAGTTGGATATGCCATCCAACCAATCTTCATACCTAATGCTCATCATCTGAAGAAAACAACTTACAACAAATCTTAAACTGAAAGACAACACAACTCTGTTCTGTGATTCAAAACTTGAATAGCCTCAACTTGAACCTAGCTCTGATACCATGAAGAAATTCAAACATAAATATGAAATATCTCATTTACATATTATGTCAAACACTTGATCAAACTAGGGTTTATAATTTAAAATTAAAAATATGAACCACCAAGATCAAGAACTGTTCCAATACTCTAGTAAGTCGTTCACACCATAAATACACAGGAAATTTGGTCTAAGACCGGGCAAAACCCCAACTCTTGGGGAAAACCCTAGAAAGAACATATTATCATTAAAAGAGAGATTCAGAAAAAAAATTCTTCAACACAGAAAATATTTTTGTTCAGACTCTTACTGACAAAATCATTCACCAAAACAACTGCAAATACCTCGAAAACCGTGCCAATCTGTTGCTGCACAAAATTGTTGTACTTTCCACACATGTGGTACGTACTGCATAGATCTGCACACGTGTTGTCCTTTTGTACTTTATTTTTGCCTCGGGATTCATGCCCAGCAACAATAAATGTTGTACGACGTAGTCAAAAAACAACAGTACGAAATCTGCCTCGAAATATGAGCCTTCACACGTGCTGTACGGATTTGACAGGCTGTATTAAATGTTGTTGTACTTGCCTTGATATTTTGTGCTGCAATTTGTCTTGGGAAACATGTCAGTCTTCTAGGGTTCTTCTTTCTCTTTCAGTCTCAATCTCTTCTTCCTCTTCTCATTGATGGTGGTCACTAATTTGTCCTCAACCCTAGTTTTATATTTTAAATTTCATAACTACCTCATCTAACCAATTAGATCTAATGGTTAAGATGCTTTTATAAAATCTAGGGTCCTCACTTAATGCACCTTTATTTAATACTAATTTACTTTAATTATTAAATACTTTTAAGTGAGACCCAATACAATAAAGTATAAAACATCATTAATTTATACATAAGTCACTTCTATATATAAATGTACATAAGGAACAAATTACATGTCCTCTTTATCACACCACACTCAAAACTATAAAGAGGACCTTCAAAGTTAACTTTGCAACACTAAATGATCAAATCAACATGACCATGTGTGCCAATGAGGGGGTGTGCTCCATCAAAGTGTTGTTCCATGTAAAAATAAGTTGTATATCCTAGCAAAGCTCTACCATCGTACAAAGATGTGAAAAACAAAATAAGCTCAACCTAGGCACAACACCGCAAAGAGACTAGTATATCACTAACACCATAGGAAAAGGAACATATGAAAAGTGCTAACTCCTAGTGATACATCAAGTATGTCCACTTACACATTAAACAAAAGAGGATAATGTGGGACACCCCCTCCTAGTGACAAACCCATATCATAACACCACCATGCACAATTACTAGGATGCTACAAGAATAATATGATGCCACTACTTCACATCACCACTACCCAATCCCTTTGGGAACTAAAGCCATCATACATGAACAAAGTGTAGTCCCCCCTAGATGAACAAGTATATCAAGGCAACACCATGATGAAGTAGCATATCCATCAAATATGTATCAAGAGGGTGATCCATCAATCAAAGGCATGCAAGTAGCATCAAACCAGAAGATGAATCAATTATCACCATCCACCATAAAGAAGTGAATCTCCTCAATCAAAATCTTCATGAAGTTCTCCACTGTCAAGAAGAGTAGAGGCTCCACGAAGATGTATGCCCCCAAGTCCATCCAAATACACCAAAGGTACCAGCTGCAAACCCCATCAATGTGATGAAAATCACAACATGAAACTTTATAAAATATGAGGTTTAACAGTTGCAAATAAAAAATCGCAGGGTTTTCAGGAGTGAGAAGATCACCCATCGAATTATTGGAAAATCACCCTTCAAGGCAGTGGATAATCATCATTCCTGCCTCTCTTCTCTGTTATTAACAACTTTTGTATTCTTGTAGATGCCTTAATTTGCAATTTCAAAAATATAGATATCATTTTAACTCCACTGATATCCAAATTCAGCAGTGTTCCCAGTCTAAATTAAGTCTACTCTCCTTGAAACTATAAATTAAGTCTACTCTCCTTGAAACTATAAATTATCAATGAGTTTCACAATTCCCAGTCAGCTTCCTGCTATAATCTACAATTTTCAGAGACATGCCTTTTCGAGTCTGATTTTTGGTAATCTCCAACAATTTCCAATCATTGGCCTTTTCTATCCAATTATTTAAACCTCAAGCCATGACTGTTGTTAGCTATTTGCTTCACATTTTAATATTTATATTAACTGTTTATTCAAATCCGTAAAGTGGGGGAGGCATATTCTTTGCACAATGCTTTCTCGCGAATCCTTTGTCTCTCAGCAACCGATTGTGGTATGCTGTCAGTTTGTCCGAAAGTGGTTTTATGATTAGTTTATTTCATTATTGTCCAGTTGCTTATTTTGTTCTCTCAAACATCAACTGCAAACTATTTGTTAGAAAGTGATAACAAGGAAGGTCTTCCTGCATGCATGTGTCCTTGCATGCAGAAGACTCAAAACATGAAGCCAGTTGTATTTAATTTACTTTTCCTAAGTTTATTTGGAAAATAAATTAAAGTGATTTAATTATTAATTGACTTTATGAAATAGTTTTCATAAAGTGTAAGTGAAAATATTTAAGTGATGGCCAGATCTAATCTTAGCCATCCAATCTCACTGGAGGATCTCATCCCTAGATCTATAGTAAGATTAGGTTTTTTCCTTAGCATTGAATTATACGAGAAAGATCAATTGGTGTAGAGGACACAATTGCATTCCAACAGAGACGGAGGAAAAGAAGTGGAGAGAGAGAATTTTGGCGAAGAAGACGGAGCAGCAATCCAGAATTCGCATAGGAGAGAGACAAGAGGTTTTGGCAGAGGTACAACCGTACAACAGGACCATACAGTCGTACAGTGGGACCGTACATACGTACAGCAGGTCGTACGGATTACGTATAGACCATACAACAACAAGCCGTACAGCTGCCTTGGGAACCGTGCCACCTCACAGGTTTTTCTCAGTAGATCTGCGTATTTTGATTTTGTCATCTTGGGCATAATGGATTTTCTGATATTGTAAAAGCTCCATATTTTCTTGATAAAATATCCTCTGATATTGCTGCACCAGTTTTCGCATCTTGGGTTTTGTCTGGGGGTTTATACCTAAAAAGACTGCGTCATTTCTATTGATGTGATTGATGTTGTGAATGGTTCTCAATTATTTATATATCGCTGCATACTAGTAAAGAAGTTAATGTGTGTGGTTATTTCAGTAAACAATTTAAATATACTGTTTTAGCCCTAGTTTGAATCTCAAAGGAAAATTTACACTATCATGATATTCAAGATGTTGAATGCCACGTATAGTACCTTATTATTGAAGATTGTAGTTTATTTCCAGCAAACCAGACCTATCCCTATATTTACAGACATGTCACAAGGATTTGCACTTCTGGTATCAGTTCATATTGTAATTTCCCTTTCTGAATAATCACTCCAGGGGATGACTTATTAACCTATTTAGTTCCTGTAGGCTATAGTTGACGAAAAAGAGAATTAATTAATGTCACTTGGGCAAAAAGTAACATTATAGAGTGGTAGTGAGTAATTAATTCATAAAGAGACTTTATAAATGTCACTTTAATTAATTGAGAGCAGGAAAAGATAAAAGTGGCCCAAAAGGGTAAAATGAGCTTAAAAAGGGAAATTGACCTCTCTCATTCATTCATGATCATTTTACAAAAATTGCTTTGGAGAGAGCTCTCGTGGCTTTGGGGTTTGGACTGAAACCCTTGTTGCTCATTAGTTTTGGTGGTGAGACATATCCACTCTAGCTAATCTAGAAGAGAAATCACTCAGATTTCTCACAAGATTTCACCTTTGGAGGTGAAGATCTAAACTTTGGCAAATGTTGGGATTGGTGGATTTCACAGTGGTAGATTTGGAAGGGCGCACTTGTCTTGAAGGTAGCACCACCATCTAGAGGGCCGTGTTCTTCAGATTGAGGGTCGAATCTACTGAAAAAAGCAGCATACTACCTTGTAGAGGACGTGTGGGCTGTGTGGAGGCCGTGTTATGCATTTCTGGGCCAAGTTTTTATTGTGAGGACTGTGTTCTTCTTCTTTTATCAGTTGTGGAAGGACACAGACCTATGTAGAGGTTGTTTGGAATAAGAAGAGGCTGCTATTCACCTGTTGGACGAATCTAAGGAGGGATGCCATCTAACAGCAGTTATAAATCACCATTTCTGGGCAGAGAACAAGCTGCTACAACCATAAAAGAATTGTTGTTTCTTGCTGTTATCTATCAGAGGGCGATTTGAGGAGAAAAGACTGATTTTCTTACTCCTGGGCACATGCATTGAAGTCTGTCTGCAATTGGCTGGTCTATTCATCATTTCTGGGAGGTCACTTCAGCAGTAAAGGGGCTACATACTTGACTGACATCTCCAGGTCTGAGATTTAATTTGTACATCTGATTTTATTGCCATATTTTGCTGTTGTTTGAACCGCTAGTAATCTACAGCAGCTTCATGAGATTTTGGTATTTTTCCTTTTGGCATTTAATGCAAAGAAACAAATTTGGAAATGCATATTATTGTTTTTATGTTAAATGCATTGAAGAGCCAGTTGGATATCAACTGTTTGACAAATTCACCAAACAAGAAAACACCAAAACACAATATCAATCCTCCCATAACATATCAGCAGTTAAGGGGGTTGTGGTGTAACTGTTTGACAAAAGCAGTGAGCCAAAAAAAACCAACATAACAGCAGTAAACTCAAGCATATTTTAGCAGCCTATTGAGGGGGGATATTACACATACCGAGGAATATGATGGTATACTTATTTAGCATGCTCCAAGGACAACACAAGGATGAAAAATGATTTTCAAGCACTGTTTCTTGTGGTTGATAGGGATGCCTCTACAGCTAAGTCACCTGACACGGGGACACGGGACACGAAGGACACGGGGATTCGAGGTGTCCGACACGGGCACGGTGACCCCGGAATCAGGACACGTAGGATATGTTTTATATACATATATATATATTTTTTTAAATATATATTAAAATTTAAAAATATAGATATATAGATCCAAAAATATTTAGAAACTAGAACATTTACAAATATTCAATAGAAATTAGAATAAAAACACATTAATGAAATTACACATTTGCCATTCACAAGTCACGATTCACAACACATTTGTCATTCACAAATCACAACGAGACACAGATGCATGTCGGAACCATATTTCTCATTAAGTCATCAAAATCAAAATGTATACAATGTACATATATGTCGGAATGCCACTGGGCATTGGCAAATGCCAAAATAGACTAAAGTCTAATAGTAAATACAAAAAGGGGTGGATCAAGATGGGAGAATCCCATATGTCAGTAGTCCTCCTCCATGCCTGAATCAACGTCAACATACTCATCACTGTCCTGATCCTCATCCTCCTCCCCCTCGTCCTCCTCTCTGCCCATCTGATGACCTGCATCTCCTGCTGTGGAGGATGACCCCTCCATACGATCACTCTCATC